>JAOWBC010034519.1:0-20958 GCA_028566105.1 Hypoplectrus providencianus
TCAGTGAGAATGCACGACACTGGTTATGCTGATGCCACACAGATTCATGTTCAACAAACCGAACTATCCCTTTAAGTGGCTTGAGAACACATCTTTAATTTGCTGTACTGAAGTCTTTTCAGTGCCACATTTTCTCTCTTGCACATTCTGTCAGACTCTGTCCCTCTGTGTGTGAGCAGTCGTTCCTTAGCAGCTAAAAAGATCTCCAGGCTTGAAAAGTCAGTCGGACATTGCTGTTATTGTAATATATGGGATACAAACTGATACAAAATGATCGTCTCATTTTCAGGTGCTAAGCATCAGTTCATAATACAGTGTTTCTGTGTCCTCTGCTAACAAAGAGGTGCAGTATTTTCCTAATCCTGTGTTCCTTCTGCAGACGACTTCATACCTCATATCTGGAGGAGGTTTAATGGCTCTCTCAAACAGCCAGATCCCAAATACAGCAAAAACATAGTACACCACCTGCACAGAGAGCATGAAGAAAACATCAGACCCCATGTTCAATTTATTCTCATTACATGCAAACTGCTCTGCATGCCACTGTGATGGAAACCTTGTATCTACCCTGCTGTCATGTTGGAACTGCAGTTAGCAGCCTTGTTTAAAGGACAAAGTGAAGTATTTAGTGGCATCTAGTGGTGAGTCTGCAGATTGCAACTAACTGAATATCCAATTCAGTGGCCTTCAGTTAGGAGGGTCTAATGGGGAGTCAGAGGGTCAGATGGTGATACATCATTTAGCTATAATTTTGGATGGTTACAGCAGACAGTGCTAGAAATAAAGGGATGGTTTCAGCTCAGGTGCGCCACCTATTGAGCCTTCAGGCAACTGCAGACCAGCTTTTACCTGAACATAATGACAGGACGCCATTTGACACTGTAACTTCTCCACTTTGTAGCCTCCTTCACCTCCAGCTAACATAACAACATGAAAGGTGCTCTTTAAGTTTGGTTTGTTATTTCCGAGGCTACTGCAGATACACAGATGTGTATGGAGGGGAAAGGGCTCATTCTAAGCGACAAAAAAACACAACACTTCTTAGTTTCCTCAGTAAAAAAAACCCAAAACAATGAATATTATATTCTATTTTTGCCATTATATCCGACTAAATCCATTGGCTGTAAGCAAGAAAAGTGTTTTAACAACACTAAGAGTTAGGAAAAGTTTACATGTGCCAAAGATAATGATCACTCAATTATAAAGTCTATTAAAAATCATGAACATGACCAAAATACAGGATAAAAGGTTTCACACAACACAAGCAGGTAGTAGCAATTCAAAATGCCTAAAATAATACATATTATCTTTTGTTTAAACATTTGTCTACATGAGCTTGACTCCTTTAGTTAGAACATGTTCTGTGGTGGATGGAAAGTTGTTATATGACCTTTTTGTTAATAGAAAACATTAAGTTGGTCAGCTGGTGGACTGGAGTGTACTGATGTCACTCACCACCAGTATCCCTGCAAAGGCTCTGAGGTTCTTCAGCAGGTCCAACAGCGTACTCGCAACCAAGGCCATGAGCTGGACAGCAAGATGGAACATATGAAAGGCAAAAAGGGACATGAAGATAGACAGAGGTGTGTGTCAGTGCTGTTACAGAGGACACAATGCTGTCCTTTGCAGCAGTTATCATGACTAGACACAAAAAGTATTAAATAAGATGTTTAACTAAATATCCTTCTGCTTATTACAGGTATACATCTTTGCTGGGTGTGCAATAAGATATAACAGTCAGGATTCTTCCAGTGCTACCAGTGTTTTCATCGTGGGGCTAGGATGTGTGAATGCAGACAGTTTGAACATTCATTTAAGGTATAAATAGGTATATTATTGATTTCTTTGTATCATAAAAAAATATATGTTTTGTGCATGTTTTGTTTTCATTACTGTAAACCTACTTTTGTGGCCCCTTGTATATTATTAAATTGTTTCTGTACACAGCTGACTATACATAACAGCCACTAGTTGGTAGTTGAGTAGTACTTATTCTGTGATGGATTTTATTTTAATATTAAAAGAATTGTTTTTGTTTGTACCTTAATATCTGGGATGATGCGCAGGAAGCGAAACACAATGAGCATGTTGATCAAACGAACCATTTCCCACAGGGACATTACACCATGAGAGGAAGGGTCCCTGTTGTGACACACACACACACACACACGCACACACACACACAAATACAAATGTGAGATCATTTAACACAGAAAGCTCCTTTTAAAGCATCTTGAAGATTCCTGCAGCTACAAAATATATTTCTGTGAACAATTATATAGCATTTGAGCAGTTCATTAGCTGCACCTTCATCCCTGAACACAAATAAAAAAGTTAGCAACGACATGTTCTGCTCATTTTCAGGTTCCTAAGTTCTCCTGGAACACTTTTACATGTTCAAATGTTTAAAAAAACTCTTTATTTTTCTCATACTGCCATGTTGTCTGTCTGCACTCTGAGTGTTTTGATACTTCCACAGCCTTTATATAGCACTTAGGCAAGCTTTACAATAAAAGGAAGACATGGAAATCCCTAAAAACAATGTTGGACCTTTCATGGTAAGGCTGGAGTGAACAATCAAACAGCGAAGGTTTGAATTTGTCCTTCATCTATCTTAAATCCTTGATGCAGCAATAACTGTTAATATAATAAAAAAAAATATATTTGTGCTCCAGTTGCTGGCTAAATACTGAATTTAACATGTGTAGCTTTGGTGACTCTTTTGTTATGTGTTCTCAGATGATTATTTAGCTTTTAATTGTCTAATATGTGGATTTCTCTTTGAATATACACTCTGGTTTTGTGATATTTAAACATGAATACATATAATACAAATCTAAAAACAACAAAGAGGCTCACACTGAGGTTGAATGTACAGACATTCACTCTAATATAGTTGTAATAAATCACAAACCTACCATTGGGAATAAGGCAGCCTATATGTGATGTATATAGTGATCTGTAGGACCTGATGGACGCAAAGCACAGGAGGTCAGTGATAAACATCAATTGTGGTAAATATAAAAAAAATAAAATGATCATGAGACATTGAACTTGCAACTTGGGGGCAGCAGAACAAGGTTAGGAACTAAACCCTGACACACCATCACTTTAAAGCTGCTTATTTACACATCCAACAGTCACACAGCAACATGATACCTGATAGGAAGTGTTGTTCTCAAACAGACACTCAGTGTTTGCAGAGTGTCTTTCTCCTGACTCTTGCATATTAATGAGGATTATGCAAATAACTTGAAAGTTAGGTGTGTTCAAATTCAGTTAGGTCATGCAAATTATAATGGGGGGTGTCGGATATCAATATTTTAAAAATAGCACCGATAACAATTACATGAGCCACACACAGCAGGTATATTGTGATCATCATGAAGTAGTCTGGCATCATGGCTGAATTCACCACAGCCAGTTTTCTTACCACAGAGGTGGTAAAAAAACAACAAACTGCTATTTTAAGACTTCAATTCTTAATCTGTCTAAAAAATATAGCTACAACTGAACATGATCTTAAGAGTGTGTCATGAAAATGTGGTTCAAATTAGTAAAGATAGAAAGTTAATTTAGTGTGTGGCAGCCATGTCACTAAAACATGCGCAAAGGGGACGTGATGCAATGTGCAGGAAACTAAATGAACAGTGATCAACTGAACACATATATGTAAAGATTTAGGGCTGACATTTTTTTGTAAACATTTAGGATATTTTAGTACAAATGTATAACGTAAGACAAGTTGTTTTTAAGTCATATCAATGCAGAAAATGCCTATATTATACCAATATATATTACAAATTATACCAAGTAACAAATAAGCTTCAGAGGAGCTGTTGTTATGATAGAGCCCTGCAAGCTCTCCCCTAAAATGCATAAAGCTGTCACTCAGTGACTTTACAGCCCTAAGCTGGTTAAACCACATTTTTACTTCTGTATTTAGTTCGTACTGATGACAGTAAAGACAATCTGAGGGTGATGTTTTCACATTTGAAGTGTCATAGTAGATGTTACAGTAATAAGCAGGGTTACCAGGAGCAGGATGGTGAGGAAGCCGTCAAAGATGTTGTTCCTGTAGGACAGGTACCCTTTACAGCCGAAGGCAAAGATCTTCACGCACATCTCAAACAGGTAATACAGGATGAAGCACAGGTTGATGAGCTGACAGTTGGACAGGAGAAGAGTGAAGAAATGAGTTCATTCATCAGGCTGTTATGATTATCATTTCAACAAGGCTGCAATGTTCATCTGAACTAGCAAAACCATTCAAGGAAACAAATGACAGATGATTTTATTCATTTAAACATGGAGCAAGTGAAAAGAGCAATATGACAGTGGTGTAAATCCTTAATATTATTCATGGAAAAAAAAAATACATTATTATTTTTTAAAAAACTCAAAAAAATATTAAGGCTGAGACCAAGATTCAATGTTCACAGTCAGTTTCAGGCATATATTTTCAAGAAAAAAAAGGGTTATGATGTTATCTTAGCCTGATGGTGGTGCCACAGCAAAAGTCACCAGAAATGACTTTTGCCACAGCAAAAGTCATGTCTCACTCCTCAGTGAGACATGATATGATGTTTCATGATGTTGGTTTACCTCCATGGTGTAGTTGTCTCTCTCTGCAGTGGACTTTTCTGAATTAATCACCAGGACAGTCTGAAACACACATACACACAAAGGTCATTTTATATGCTAGAAGTCTTAGTCAGCATTCACAGGAATATAAGTGTATAACTATGTGTGTGTGTGTGTGTGTGTGTGTGTGTGTGTGTGTGTGTGTGTGTGTGTGTGTGTGTGTGTGTGTGAAAAGCTTACACATATGCTTAAGACATTGGCCAGTGCCACCACGTTGCCAAGTATTGTTAGATAATAGTGACTGAAGACTGTCTGGAGTTTCTGCAGGACTGGAGAGTTGTAGTGGGGCAGGGGAGGGTGCTGGGAGGAACACACACACAAACATGTACGCACACACGCAGATATACAAGCATGCACACAGTTAGTGACATAAACAAGATTTTTTGAAACATAATGTTGAAGGATCATTTGTAGCAGCAGAGTCTATGGGCACAGCTGTACCTCCTTAATGCGATCTTTATCCAGTTCATCAAATATCTTCCTGAACTGGTCTCGGTCCATGGTGCCCGCATCTGCAAACTGCTCCGCCTCCTGAAGATCACATGGTAGAAAAGGAAAAAGGTGAACAACTGGAGGATGCCTCTGCTCATCTCAATGTCTTTTAACCCACTCATACACTCTTATATATAACAATTTCCTCCCTAGGGATAAATCAGTCTATTTAGCCCATTATTTATATTTTTTGTCAGCTAGTCTCTACCTGATGATTTATCAGAGCTTTGTCAATTAAAACAGGGAAACCTGATGGACCCGAGGTTGATGGATCTGCATGTAAAACATTCAAACAATAACCTGAATGCTGCTCATATACAAGTAGGAGCTGAGGGGAGCTCACGAGGTGGAATATGAACATCTCCTTTCACATAAGCTACATGCAGGGATTCAAACAAAATTCCATTCAAACAACTTTATGTATCCCCTTTAATACCACAGCATCTTTTTTTAAAGCACAATTACTTTCAGAGAAATGTACAGAGGCCCTGAATTAATAATATCCTAATGACTTAGAATTTGCTTTGTATTTTAGGGACAGAGGTTCTGTGAAGGTTTGTTAAAGGTTAAGGTTTGTATGTGTGTGTGTGTGTCTGTGTGTGTGTGTATGTGGTGTCAGCTCTGACCGTGGTGATGGCCTCTCTGTAGTAGTTCTTCATCTGGACCCTGGACATCACCTTCAGCACCAGCTCAACACGCACACACTCCCTGACAGAGAAACAAAGAGTGTCCCATTGTTTCTGTTCATTGTGTTTGTGGAAGAACATTCTTACCGCTGCAGCAGCCTGTAAACTGTGCTGACACTCCAGCTCTGTTAGAGAAAGTAAACACCACTCTCTGAAGTGAAAGTGTGTGTGTCTTACTCGGCAGCCTCCTGGGCTCCCTGGCAGTTGAGGACTTGGAAAGCAGCTCGGATCCCCAGTCGTCTCCTGATGATGGATGTTTGGACGGACATCTGGACCAAAACACAGAAAGATTGTCTCACTGTACACCTTCACACATTTTACATTACTACTGTGTGTGTCTTACTGCATTTCTCTCATGAGCTATAAAAAACCCACTGTGTGGTTATTTAAAGGATCTGGGTTTTAAAATGGTATGGCATGTATTATAATATTCATTTATGTATTTCATTTGTGGTGCTTTTTATGAATACTTTACAGATAAGTATTGCTATGAATTTGTGATATTTGAGCATGTAGTTGTCGGACTGGAATAATCCTGTTGGACTGCTCTTATGATCCAGCAGATGGCAGTCACAACTCAACCCCACCCTCAGGTGAACAGGTGGTGCTGAGAGCCTTAAAGGGCCAGTGTACAGACAAGCAGTGTGGAAATGCAACTCAGTACATTGAATAATGAACTGTACTTATGTACGTTTTTTTTTTAAATACTTGTACTTTACTTGAGTATTTCCATTTTACATAACTTAATACTTCTACTCCCTTACATTTTGCCGATAGCTTTAGTTACTAGTTACTTTTCTGGTCAAGGCTATACTGATTTTTTTAAAATAATTACAATACGACAGCATATTAATTACCTAAAGTTAGCCCTATCTGAAGCATAACAGTAAAATGCTGATTATAATGCATCAACAATAACAATTAAAAAATAAAAAAAAATAATAAAATTTGGAATATAAATAACTGAGTAGGTCCATTCTGCAAGATGAGTACTTTTACTTTTGATACTTGAGTACATTTTGAGTTATTTCACAGTGTGACATTAGCACTGTTACTCTGATAAGGGATCTAAATACTTGCACGCAAGTATTGGTCATGCACTCACTTTGAATTTATATTTATGTATTTATAAGCATGATTTCCATAACCATTGGTTTGCATTTTAGGAACATCAAGTATTACCTTGGCCTGGTGATGTACAACTAGAATAAGGCTTTTAACAACATTTCAGGCAGAATAAGTGATCATTGTGCTAAATTTAATAAATAATAAATTACGAGAGTCTGCTCAAGGATTGTTATATTTGTATAGAAATAATTAAAAAAGGGAGGCCTCGGATCATCGTTTAATTTAAAGTTAATCTTCTAAGTCATAATTAAATTAAACCACTGGTGCGGTAACAAGGGGAAGAAGTCCAATAGATATAGCAAAAGAACTGCATTGATATCCTGCTGAAGCAAAAGAATACAAATTAAGAGCCTAACAGATTAAACATTTGTTTTCATAGTAAAGATTTGCCAAATGTACGCAGCAATGTCTCTTTTGAGGAACTGTGACTCAACATATTTCACGGACCCTCTTGTGAGCAGTTTTGTGTAGGGACTATTTTTTTCCTACAGAACTACAACTAACAACTATGTCACTGTGCAGAGGCTCAGGTGAGTGAGCTCATGTTCCAGCATAGGTGAGGAGGACAGTCATGAGCCTCTCATCTGTGAGTAGTCCCAGGCTTCCTTCTGCACGGTGATACAGTTTGTAGGTGAAGGCCTGACAGTGAGGCGTGTGGTTTATTATGAGTAGCAACACAAGCAAAGTGCCATAAAGTTCTCGAACACATAGCAACTCACACCAAACCATCCAGACTGATAAGAAGAGACTAGAAAAAGGAAAGCTATGTATTTTGATTTTAAGATGACCTATCCCTTTAGGGTAAATCCCACTCTGACTACTACCGAATTTGTACTGACAGAAGGTATTGTATGAGTACATGATACGCAAAGCTTTAAAGGAGAACTCAACCAGTTTCACACAAAAGGTGATCAACGCACTGATCTAATGATCACCAGGCTTAGCTCAGCCTCGTCTTGTAACAGAAACACAAAAATAACTTAAGATAGTTTTCAGGCCAGACTGTCCTTTTCTGACTTTTTGACTGTGACAGTTATCAGGTACTGCACTGCAGTAACACTTATGCTAATTCGCAGTAAAAAATAGCAGTCAAATGACTTCCTGAACTCAGCTGAGGCACAAAACCATTGCTCAGTGTTGGGCGTATGCTGTAGCATTTGAAATGACTGTCAGGTGACTACCTATCTATGCCAAGACCTTGTTTTTCTCCCTGACACACCCAAATATTGAAGGGACAGCAGCCATGATTTGTTTAAAACAATGACACTGTGCTTGTGTGTGAAGAAATGCTCCTCAGCAGCATGACGTCATACTGCATGTGTGACTCACCAGTAAATATCCTCTGAACTGGTTGTAGATGATGGCTGTCAGTAAGTTCATTAGGCAGTAGGTTCCTGGCAGGAAGAGGAAACACATTCCCTTGAAACACTTCTCTCAACACATAAACTTTGCTTTAACAGCAAGATAATAATAAGCCTTTCTTACCAATCACACTGAACATGACAAAGAAAATGGCATAGCCTCTGTTGAGCGAGTAGGCAGGGATCATCACTGTGACAGGACAGAGACATGTTAGAAACACAGGAGCACACAGGGCTTGTGTATCATGTGACTGAGTGTGTACCATCTGGGTTGTTGGCTGTGGTGAGCAGCACCAGCAGAGATGTGAGCGAACTGCGCAGGTTTCTGAAATGTAACAGCCACTCCCCGTTCTTCTTTGGATCCTGAACACAAACACAGAGTGAGGATGGCTTAACTTAAATGTTGTTCTCCCGACACCGGGTGTACTAAATTACTGTATTTTAAAAAAAATATATCCAGCATCTCAAATATAAAGAAAAAAGAATCATAGAACATCAATTTACCATCAGATAACCTATAAGAATGCATTTGAAGTTTTTAAGCTTAAACATGTACTACAAAGTCACCTGTGGGCAAGCTGTTGCTTCTGTAGTTCACTACAGCCTCTTTTGTCCACATTTTTCAAAATAAATAAATAAATAAATAAATAAGTAAATAGATAAATAAAAAAACAAATAAAGGCAAAAGCATCTACTGCAGCACTCATATTACAATTTTAATAAGTATTAATTTAAAGCAGAAATATCAATAAATAATCTTGTGCTCTTTTTGACGCCCCATGTCTGTCTAGACAAACTGTGAGCCACATGACATGAACATGAAAGCTGGATGTTCTTGGAAACTCACTTCTTCCTTCCCAGCCTGAGTCTTTTTTAGGCTGTGCTTCTGCTTACATATTATTGGTTTTACCTATCCAGCCAATCCTGGATAAAACTGACCCATCTGACATTTTTTTCTGAATGTCTCCATTTTTGCGCCTGTATTTTCAATCACAGACTGGTGGCTTTTTTTAAACAGTAATATACAGTAATAGTCTGCGGCATGTCCGGACATACACACACGCACGCACGCACGCACGCACGCACGCACGCACGCACGCACACACACACACACACACACACACACACACACACACACAGAGGCACACACAAACACGCTACGGTACAGTTATGTGTATTTAACAGGGAGGGAGTGCAGGCACCTGAACTCACCTCACTTTTAGCGAACAACAGCATGCCAATCATAGTGAAGAGGCAGAGGTGGAGCGCCAGCAGCAGGATAACACTGTTGACAAAAGAACACACACATACAAACTCAGGGTGAGTTGGAAAACCCCAGGGGGTCAGGGAAGACTCTGGACCTGCCTCTATTTGGTGGAAAAAAACACTTAATTTATAGCTATAAACACTCTTGAATAAAATTAAAACACTACATGTCACGCAATCGACATTAGTATTAATTATTTTAACTTTATTTCTTAAGAAATTCACACTTCCTAAGTTTGGTATGGTGGAGGCACTAAATTCTACAATATCCATGAGCCTCTGCAATTGTTGCTGTGAAGAAGCAACAATTTCAGGCTGTTTGCTGCTGAAGTTGAGAACAACACCATAGAAATGATCCCAGGCTGACCCTAATCAAACTGTAGAGTGTAAACCTCATTGAATGCATGCACCTATAAGCTCTGTTATTGGATGATCATTACTGAAATGGTTTAGTTTCTTCTCTCTTGTTCTGATGATTCAAGTTTCTTGTCCACCTGAATCTCAGAAGTGCTCCAACTGTCAGTCCTCTAACATTGTATTTGAGCAATGGTGCCTGAAAAACTTTAATAAATCTATAAAACAAAACACACAGTCCTCATTGTTCAAGTTAATGAGATTAAATGCTTTTTTGGAACCTGGAAAGCACTTGTGGACACTGTACTTCAATCAGGAAGCATCTCTTTCAGTAGAGTTGGTGCAGCAAAGTAAATCTTCAGTCTGTGGCCACATAAAAGAGAAGCAGGGACCTGCCCAGTGAAGTGAGAGTAGTAACTAGTGGCTCTTTTATTTGATGAGTGGTGAAGTGAAAGTATAGATAAGAATAGCTAAAGTTTGTACATGAATAAAAGGCCACTGCGTGGAGCTAATCCCTCAGTGCCTCCTCATGTGCTTATAATGACTTTTGCTGTAGAATAATTAGTAATGAGTAACTGAAGTAACTTGGCCAACACTGATCCTGAGCCAGAAAGCTGACCTTGTACCTCATTTCCACCTATACCTTCCAGCATTATCCTGAACATATTATTTTAAATTAGAATACATAAACTTTGTGTTTCAAAAGAAATTAAGAGCCTGAATTATGTTGTAAACCATAAACAAGTTCCCCTAAAATCAATAGGTCTTGTTGTTGACAGGAGTCATACCTAGCGATCTCTGGCAGAGTCCTCTTGATGCACTTCAGGGTCTTTTTCATTAAGGAAGAGTTTTGCAGGAGGAAGAATGGCCGAAGCAGTCGCCGGACTCTGAGTTTCTGATAAACAGAGAAAGGAAAAGATAACTTTTTTTGAATGCAAGTTACCATGTGCTTACACAAAAACTGTCGTACATGCAGTATTCTTACTTTGAAATGAGTAAATAACAAGGTGGTCGTCATGAGTCACCAGCTCAGTTGAGTTCGGCTGACGACAGAACTGTTAACATGTCTGACATGATAACGGTGTCTGCTAAGCTAAATACACCTCTTCACCACTGAAATGTAAAATGTATTCATAATAATGTTCCTGCAATAGCTTGCAGTGTGGCCCACTAGTTTTAATCATAAGTAATGTAACCTTAACAAATGTGCATTTTCAGATGTTGACAACAGCAATGTAGAAGTGAATTACGCTCTGAAGCTGCAGTTTTACATAATACTGCTTTAAGTAAGTAATTCATTTAGTGACACAGTTGTAAGACACGGTTATGTAAGTTGTAAGTAACAATCACTGTTGGTTGAGGATGCATGCCAGGACCATAAAGCTTGGACTTCTCTTCATCTGAAACTTTGTCTCCAGTAAACTGATTAATTAACAAAGTTTTTTGGGTCTCCAGGTGTTTTTTTTTTTTTTTTACAAGCTTTTGAATCATTTCTGAGGGAGCAGTGATTCTCTAATGAAACTTAGGAACCACATGCCAGGCTGATGTGGAATGAATACATGCACTACTTTGTACCGTCCTTATTCACGGCGCTTATACACTGCCTGACAGTCAGGCGATACACTGAGTTATGTGTTGTCTTCTTAACGGATCTTTGCTTGTATTGCAGTGGCTGCTAAATGGACCTGTAACACTGTAATGTTGACGTTTGATGGTGCACTACACTATTCTACAAACATCATGCGAAGTGAAGTTTGACCAAAGTGAGTCTCACCTCATCACACAACATGCTGACAGACAACACCCAGTCGATGACGGAGACTGAAAGGACTACTGTGTAGCCGATCAGCCATTTGCTCTTTCTGAATTCCTCCCAGCCAATTAAGTAGCTCTGAGGACAAAACAGATGGAGTGACACAAATAAGAAGGCACAATCCAACTCTGGGCCTCTGCTTCTTCAGATGGCCAAGAGTACCATGTGCTTACCTTAACAGCAAGATCAAGAGTGAAGATGACGAGGCAGACCATCTCGATGCTTTCTGTGAAGCCGCAGGGAGGCTCCCAGGGTTGAGATCGATACCGGGGGTCCGAGGAGAGTGACAGGGAGGAGGGGCGCTCTACGAAAGCCAGCAACAACACCACTGCAATGGTAAGGCCCAAGCCCCTGGTGCAGGGAAAGACGAGTGAGTGGATGACACGTGAATGCAGGCATAGCAGGATTAAGGCTGAGAACAAATTAATTTACAATTTACCTAACTCTGTGTGTTAATGGGGCCTACAAGATGATTAAAGTTAAATATGGCTCAAACTAGAATAAGCACATTTATGTTTTATGCTTGCGCCAACAAGTGAAGTTACCATTTACATCCATGTCTGTCCAGACTCGCTACTGCAGACAATGTTTGTACTACCAAAGGTTCAATGACATCACACAACATTGGTGATTCAGATTCAAATATTACTAAACAATTCCATAAAGGCACATGGTTTGAACTATGACCTTCTGGGTATAAAATGTTCAAAAAAGATTTTGTTTCTATGTTGTTGTTGTTGTTTTTTTTCAAATCTAATCAGTTCATGCTTTAATCCAAGCAGAGGTTTGATCAAATTTAAAGAACCTCAGGCATTGCCAAGGTAAAGCATTCAAGTTTGCAAGGATGGGACAGAAGGACAGATAGACCAGAGGAAAACCTAATGCCTCATCTGACATACCAGACACACACCTGTTTAAACTCAGATGCCAGCATTGTATTCTATTCCATTATTTCATAGAAATATTGAAAACATTTGACCTGCTCTAGACTGAATCATTAATTTATTATTCAGTGTGTCCATGAGGTTATGCTCTTGACTTATATATGTTTTTTACTGACCTACTAATGTATGTAGCTTCAGATTAGTTAAGTTCCTAGGGAACACCTACTGTCAGGAATAACAGATGGAGATAGCCTTTGGCTATTTTGGCCTTACTGTCATGTTTACATTCTTATCTTGTGCTGGAAATTCTCATCAGCATGCAATGTCCCTCCCAAATAAACAGTATACAAATAAACATTATTGACCTAACAAACAGACAATGCAGACAATTGCAGTGTTAAATAAGTGCTCATTTAACTTCAGCATTTAAAAAAAAAAAATAATAATAATGTTTTTTTTGTTGTTGTTGTTGTTTTTTAGCAGGTACAAAGAATAAAAAAAAGATGTTGGAACTATATATCAGCAATTGACCATCCTGCTCTGTAAATATCAGCATCTGCCATAAAAAAAGACAAAAACAAATGGGTCGACTACTATGAGATAAGTAAACATGTCATCAAAGATGAAAATGCAGGTTTAAGGACCCTAGCTTATGAGAAAAGGGCCTACACATGCTCTGTGAATAACAATGTTATTACATTTTTGCCAAATTGGCATCTTTGAGTAATCTTTTCCCAAAAATGTATCTGCCTGAACACCCTCCTGTGGGCCCTGGACTGCATCAGAAGAGATGACAATTAATTCCTGACCTGAGGAAATTGATACATGTGAAATGTATGTATGTTTTCTGGTATTTCAATAAATTGATAGTGTATATTTGAAATAACTACAAGGTAATGCCTATTCTGTATACTCCACTCTCCAAACTATTGAAATAACGCCTCTGGTTCATTTCAGCTTCGCACTAATCACTAATTCTAACACACATATGCAAGGATCAAAACATAAAGCGTTGACCAAAATTGCAGTTAATTCACAGATGAACTGGCTGTACAAGTGAGATTAGTTAGTGAAACATGTTGAATCTAAATCCAAAGTTGTCCACCCCATGTTGGCGTCTCTCCTTGGCTGGCATAGCTCTTGCTGCTTGGCTAACCTTGTTGGCAGCAGTTTTTATTCAGAGTTTTGGCATGTAATTGGAAATAGCATGTGTTTGAGTGATACAGATTCTCAGCTGAGAGAACAAAATATATGGGTGGTCCCGATTAGCTGATGTCTGTTTTAAACTGCTGGTATATTACAGCTAATAGAACACAAATTATAACAATGATTAGCTTATTGGTATTTATGACAAATAATCTATTTCACTTTGATTTGTCCAACATAAGAGTGCATTCCACCAGTCCTTCCATGGGACAGTTTTAAGACCTAATAAATTCTTGGGGTGAAATCTGCGGCATCAGTTAAAAAGTTAAAGAGCTGTAGAATATGATTCTGTCAGTTTAGAGAGAAACAGTAGGCACTAAGAGCCCGAGTTGTAAAATAAAGAGAATTTCTGTTTTTTTTTCCTTGTATGCAGTGTTACTGTTGCTCTCTTGTGGTACAGCCCAGTAACCTAAGATGTGAGAAGGCGAACTCACCACTGGCATATCCGAGAGTAGTACCATCGATACAGGCGGAGGGAGCTGGCATCAACCCGGTGGTTGATGGACCGGTACTGTAAACAAAGGGAAGAAGCCTGATATATTAAATTAATAACACATTTTTTGCTGATGGTTGGGCTGAAGCAAGGGTGTGACTGCATGGTTTCTTAATTGGAAAAAAATTGGACTGAAATTCCGCTTAAAGCTTAAAATATGTAGGTTGTGATCAAAGTTTATCAACCTTAGTAAGTTTATTTTTACATTCTAGTCTTAGGTAGACATTCTTATCCCCTTATATTTCTAATCTCTTTCTAATCTAATTTCTAATTTCTAAATAAGGAGGAGCATGGATGACATTGGAAAGAAGTCTCTGAGGTCAAAGCTTGCCTACAATATGTTCATTTACCTTTTTTTATTATTTAACACTGGAAAAATAAGTCAGACAAGTAGTTCTTACCTGTATGGCATCCTCGATGAATACTACAGCTTGTTGGATGTAGAGGTCCTCATCATCTGTGGAGAGTGGAAAAAGTTTGAGAAGCAGGCCCATCTGAGCAGTTCCTCCCAAGTAGAATAACACAGGACCTTTACTTGTGTTAAAAGTTCTGTGAGCACGGCGGCCTTCACTGTCCTGAATCCCCTATGTGAACCTTCAGCCAGAACATAGCTTAACATACAAAGAGTATGTTCTCAGACTGAAGCAGACAGAAAGTGTGAGCGATATGTTGTCTGTAGAACTGGTTGGATTGGGAGCTGAGCCGAAGATTTGTTCTTTCTCGAGGCAAAACTGGGAAAAACAGGAAGTGGGATACAGCTTAGAGATCTGGTAAAGGTGTGGCTTATTTTTCTAACTGTGTTTATCTGTACAAAAACTGTGATCATTCTAGATTAAGCCACAAAAGAATATATTAAATGATGATCTCATGAACAATAAATCAAGATTTTAGCCAAAGCTACATTAGTGGAAACTAGAGATAAACAACTGACTGAGAGTGGATGGTCCTCATCCTTCTGGAGTATTGTATCTAATAATATAAAGTTTGACTTTGGGGGCTCAATGCCCCTAAGTCACAGGTCATTAGAGAGGCTGCTGTGTTGAAAGTTAGGATTTGGAGTCAACAAGCTCAAATAGCCCTACAACATTTAGACTGTCTCCTGTCCCACCTTATTACTCAGCAAAATAACACAAATGTCATTATCTGACACTGATGAAGTGTCCTACCAAGCCTCTCTGATGAAACAGTATCATATTTATATCCGTTTTATGACAATTATAACCTTTGCATGCACCACCAAATAGTCCATTACCACCATTACCATGAACCAGTTGATTAAACATTGATGTCTGTTGTGCAGTCACTTAGATGTTTAATTGTAAACTCACCAATCAGACTTAATTTCTGTAAAAAGGCAGAAAAATCTAAGAGTACCATTCTTAAATGAAAAGGGAACGCAGCGATGACCACTTGCACAATGTCGTGATATATATCCAGTGTTGGAGCTTCACGTCACTTTACTTTCAGTAGCATTTGAAATCACATTAAGTTGGTAACTTCTCTCTCCTAAGTTAGCAGTATGTATTTACCATTCATTTAACATATCGTGCTTTTAGAATTTTGGAACATGGTTACAATCACCTCTATGCCTCTTAGAATACTGAGGTTAACAAGGTCAGCTAGCCTAGCTGGCTACTATAACAAAGATATGCTCCATCAGGTTAATGAGGAGTATTTGTTTGGCAGTATTGAGTTTAGCTTGGTCTCTTTTATATTAAGTTATATCAGCTTTTTTTTTTTTTCTTCTCGGTGGCCAACGTTAGCTTACTTATGGTTATCCTAGACACTGAGATGATTATCAAAATGATCTAAAACTGACTGATTACTCTGTTTAACCACTTTGTAAAACCATGGTTTGACAAGTTGGAAAGTCTTCCACCCAATCTCAGATTTAATATACTTTACTACTTGTTGACGATCCATGATTTATTTCTCTTGTATTGAGGCTCCTCTCTATCGTACTATCCACTTGCTGCTGTGACACTGAAAATGTTGCCATTGTGGTACTAATAAAGGAAATCGAATCTAATCTAATCTAATCTAATCTAATCTAATCTAATCTAAAATAATCTAATCTAATCTAAACTGCTGCAACAGTTATTGGGAGACTTTGGGAACAGCACAGGTGACTAACTTTTCTTATCTGTAAAATCAGAATAGGGTAACCTATAATCTGTACATCAGTGCTTTTAACTGCATTCCCTGGATCCAATAGATCAAAGCACACTCATATCAGCCCAAGCTTGTTCCACTGCTGTCAGGTGATTCTGCAGCTTTTCCATCCAGCAGTGACATAGACACAGACATTATGACTCTGTTCTACACACACATGGAGCTGCTGACTCAATGATTCACAGCAGTATGTGTCATGTTTGTGGTGGGTGCCACTGACTGGGAAACACTTCAAACACCCTGCAATACTGCAGAGACACACACATCACTGTGCACAAACAAGTGAGAAATGCAGTTCTCACTCGTGCAGCAGAAGTCGTGAAACCATCAGAGAAATCCTGTCCTGACAAACGTCCAGCAATAAATAAGAATGATAGGAATATGATCTATTCATATTTCCCTCTATTTCATCTAAGTGTCCAAAAATATAGAGTAAAGTATGTCAGCCTTTTCAGGCAGGGAATAAATTACTTCATCTATCCATTAATAACAATTTTCAGTCATTCATCTTTCAGAAATATTACTTATCAAGAAATGACACATCCTTACAGCTGGTATAGTCAGTTATTGTTTTTTCATTGCACACAATTTATTTTAACCCTTTAATTCTTTAGTTTTTATTTTTATTTTAGTTTTTATTTTATTTATTTATTTTTATTCTATTCTATTCTATTCTATTTATTGTTGCATACAATATAATTGTTCTGTACAATGAGGAGGAATAATTATTTCTATAGACTGATTTTAAAAGAGAAAAAACTCCCTATTATTTGAGTAAAATTTTCACAGAACTCTGAATCAGGCAAAACAAGACATGCATCGAATTTATCTGTATATTAATATTTTACTATGCTGTGCATCATTTATGTTAATCTGACAATATGATGGAAATGTTACTCTGTCCGACATAGTGAGACTCCCTTTGGAACTTTTACTTGGCGACTTGGGCATAAATTCAGACATTGGACCACCATAAATTTCCTTTCATTCAGGTTACATCACGGAGGGAGAGAGATATGAGTTCTATGCTGTACATATCATACATACTGTTCCTACAGCCATTTAAAATAAAGTATAAAACAGAACACAAACTATGTTTCTGTTATTATAAACGCCTTAATACATCACTGACAGTTAGTTATCAGTTCTCAGCAATTTGAATTAGGCATAAATTTTCATGTGCAAATAGAACAATCACTCTTTCTTCAGTAGTACACATAGACAGTATACAGTGCTAGCACTTCTCCCCTGCTTGTTTGTTCTAAGCAAGGCTACAGACGTCATGGATTTATCTCTATACTAGACACAGACATAAAACAGAAATTGTCCTCAGACTCTGCGTCCGATAGAGAAACAAGGGACTAAACCTAAGTGGATCTGTAGGTAAAAAGCATGAAATTGAAACCTTTCATCCACAATGCCCTGAGTCACATGACATGTAACTGCGGCTTTCATTCTGTTAGCTTTAACAAGCAACAGAGGAGTACTCCATTAATCTGTGGTGATTTGGTTTAACAATTTTGTGCATGAAACAAAGTGGATCTAATGTGCATTAATGTCTACCTACAGTCTATCAATCATATGTACAGCACATAGCTGATTTTTCATAGAAATTGCTCATTCTGCTCTGACATTACACACACATACTGAGCAGACTCCTGATTGACCATTCACCATAGAAACTATTTGGAAACCCTACAGAAAATGATGCAGAAAGTCATACATCGGTTGATTTAGAAAAAGTATTTATACCTATTTATTAATGCTTATTTAGCATTTATTCCATTTTAATGTATTCCCTATTGTTTCAAGCTAAAACAAAATCATTGTATTAGCAAATATGTAAGCAGACGTATTTTTTTCCCTTAAGGGCTACATCCATGGGGTGTCACAGCAGCGTACTGGTGGAGGGAATACCACTGAGTTAGTCCTTGCCATGAAAGACTTGGTTTCAATTCTGGATGCCTTTGCCACATGTCTCCCCTCTGTCCCTTCCATTCTCTTTGAAGCTTAAATATGTCAACAACAAAAAAGTTTAAAGATGTATCAAAAGTCCCATCTTAGTCAGCCTGAAGGAAGGTTCTGTTGATGGTCAAAAACAACAAAGGAAAATTGCCACACTGGTTCAACCTCACAGACAACCAGGCCTTACAACAGTGCTATGAACAGAAGCATGTCACAACACGTGGCACCTTGATGTGGATGGACTCCAGCAGCAGAGGCACACAGCTGGTCCTGTCAGCTGACAGCTTCAGGGACAATAAACTGGATGGCAGAAGACGAAAAAAAGTTTCCTGACTTACCAAACCTCCACTTACACACAAATGCATCAGTTAAAACAATCCAGTATAAAAACGTAACACTGGTACAAGCACACTGCTGGGTCCATCACTGACCCATGGCCCCATACCCTCAGGGTCTCGAAAAGCACCAGTGATTTGAATGACACTGTCACTCAGAATCTTCATTGTGAAACATCATTCATATGAAGGGCCCAGAGCTAAAAAAAAAAAACAAAAAACAAAACCTGTTGTTAAAGGTAGCAGGACATGCCAAGTGGTGGGGGTGGTGTCAATGGGGGCCCGGGGCCCTTTAGCGGGTTTCGCCTGCCCTGATTAAAGTTTCATCAATTAGAAAATCCCTACATTTAAAGTATATTTTGCTGACAATTCTTGCTTACTTCTATGCCAGTGTAGATTTGAATATGTCAAATGTTATTTCAAGGGGAGGACTTTGGTTCTATTAGAGCTACACCACCGACCCGACAGCGTCACGAGCCCTCTCCACTCACCTGGTCTCGCCTCGACACTGCACGACCCCCCGGCGACACTGTACGACATCCGCCTGCCGCCCGGGAGCCCCCCGTGTCCTGAAACCGACGAGGAGCCATAATCTCCGGGGAGCCCGTTCACACTCCCAGTGGTCAGCAGACTGTCCGTTTCCATCCAGGAAATCTACAAGTTCTTCTGTTGCCGCTCCTCCGTCGTGAAAGCGAAAGTAACTGATAGGAAACGGAGAAAAACGAGTTGTTGCGAAGCTGAGTTCAGTTTGTCCGTTCAGTCAGGGACAAGTCAAAGCAGCATAGTTTCAAAGAACACAACAAGCTGAGCAGGGGAATGTACTTTTAGGAAGTCGCTCCTAAGCTCTGCTCCACCCTCCCCTCCTGTCCGCAAGTATCACTTTACACCGACTTTAAAAACAAACTCCACCTACAGTACAGCGCACGTGCTGCAGTTACAGGCGCGGGAACTTATGAGAGACATGAGAACAGGAGGAATTGACTGCCTCTTCTTTTTTTATTTAAAAAAAGAAAAGATTCTTTATCGTATTTTCCACTCTACGTATAATGATTTTGACTTTATTTTGAATATGGATTTCTTTAAAGGATTTTAATTATTGTTAGAAAAATTCTGGCCGACTATGGAGTTAATAGGAGGATTCTGGTTCCACAGCTGGGAACCCAGTGCATATTTTTTTTAAATAGTATTTATATATAGTATTTATATATATTTTTTTTTACGTCTGTCTGTCTATAAAAAATTAACATATGGAGGAAAAACATATTAATCAGGTGCTCTGCTCACATCAAACTGTGTTGTCATCGGTTGTCACTGAGCACCATTAACCCTTACTAAAGAATCCCACAGGAATAAGATATGCAGACATCCAAACCAATGGATTAGTGTCAGGTCACATGTTGGTTTCCAACACAGAACAAGCTGCTTTGAATTTGTTTCCTTTGTTATTATTCATAACACTGAAAGGCACAAGCTGTGCAATCTAACGTACAGTATGTCAGTTAGTTTTGGCAGAATGTGTAACATAAACTCATAAAATCAGAATGGCCATGGACATTTGTACTTTGGGATCAGTTATTTTTGGGTATAACTGGCAAAATATTTGACTGCACACAATGTTGAGTCAATCTGCGATGCTTTCAATATAGACAACAATTTTGCACCACTGAATCCTTAAAATGCATTTATAGGCAGCCCCGTGGCTAATGAATTCAAACGAATAGTGTCAGTCTAGTCCACATTGATTGACGATCATGGATTGCCATGAAAGTTGTACATTTTATAAATAAATCTATTCTTGTCTCCCTCGGGATTAACTGTTACAATTTTGTTAATCATCTAATTGTTTTGTAGTAAAATCTCAATTTGTCTAATATTACATCATCATCAGAAATCAGCAAAAATAATGACACCCAGTCCAAAAATGCTAAATTGACCCAGCTTATAACCATGGTTACATTATAAACATGTAAACACTAACCACTTTTTATGACGTCAACATGCTGTAAGCATGTAGCAGGAGGTAGTACTGTAGCTGTAGTATGTGCAGCCTCACAGAGCCATGAGCATTTTACTGAGGACAGTCTCGTTTGGGAAATAATAATCTTCCACTGAAAAGGTTTGGAGCATGCTACGTTATACAACCATTATTAAATATATAT
>JAOWBC010035674.1:2630-18640 GCA_028566105.1 Hypoplectrus providencianus
CGCACGCACGCACGCACGCACGCACGCACGCACGCACACACACACACACACACACAATGTCACTGTTTTATCTCAATTTCATTTTTTTCATTTTATTTGGAGTGGTAATATTTACCTTTGTACATTTAGCTAAATAGCTAAATTGATGATGTGGCGGAGAACAAATTAAAACTTTTTTGTATTTTTACAATGGTAAGTAAGTGTGAAAGTGTGTTGATCAATATTTTTAAAAGGATTGTTTCTTTTGTTATTTTGACTTTACCTTGTTTTACGAAAAGTTTCCTTGGTATACATTTAACATTTTTTTTCTTTGTTTTTTTCCACTTTTCAAGTCTCTTTCACTTCATTTTATTTATTTATTGTGACTCCCAGGTTCAGTGAAAAGCTTGGGGGCACAAGAGGCATTGACCCAAGCTGGAGATCAATAGGCTGAAGTAAGGTGGGATGGGCTGGGATGAAAAGAATCTTGGTCTTAGAGAGGTTGAGCTGAAGGGGATTTTCTGTCATCCAAGGCAAGAAAAGATACAAGCTGAGACAGTGTGGTCATTTGATTGGAAGGCCAGGTAGAGCTGGGTGTCATCTGCAAAACAGTGGTTTGTAAAGCCATAGGTGTGGATTACTGCATCAATTAAAGTGGTGGAAATTCAAAAGAGTAGGGGGCTTAGTACTACAGCCAACTCCAGCCTAGCCTAGATCCTTGCAGAAATTGTTCTGTTTTCTTCATCGTTTACCTACCAGGGGCTGAAGAGTGATATGCATTTTTTTTAATTCATATAAAAAATATACCAATATTAACATGCCATATCAACGACATTATATGGCACAACCCTCGTCTCAAGTTTGGTGTTAATAGAGGTAACTGTTGTGTAGGTCTTGAACACCAAATAATAATAATAATAATAATAATAATAATAATAAGAATAATAAGAATAATAAGAATAATAAGAATAAGAATAATAAGAATAATAAGAATAGGATTCCCAGTATCACTGGTCTGGGCTTGGTGTTGTTTTGCATACAGCGATTCCAGCCTTCTTGGACTTCAACCCCAAACCATTTATTAATAAAGAGAACAAAGCAGTTTCCTTGATTCTATAGTTAGGATACAACACAGAGGGAAGGATCTGGAGAAGGAGGAGGGGGGGTGGGGTGGTGGTGGTGGTGGTGGTGGGGGGTGTATGGGAGAATTAAAAAAAGTTGTTACTATACCACGCTGTGTCACTGAAGTAAAGCACTAAGGTTTCCACTCCTGGGCAAGGGCAGAGAAGAACAGTAAAAAGAAAAAACACACACACTGAGAACAGAGAAGTGTAGAGTCTTTTCTCAGATGTACTGTCAGCCAGGATCTGTCTGTGCTACGATTTAAGGATTTGGGCTGAGGACAAAGAAAAATTAATTAATTATTGGATGGAAAGAGGAAATGTGGTGGTCCTAATTACAGTAGAGGCCGATTCCAGGAGAGCTGATAAATGAACACATGCAATAATGGAGAATTTTGAGAAATATGAAGTGGCCAGAAAGTTAAATTTACACATGAACACAGTTGAGAGTAACACAGAAACTTTAAATTCAGCAGTAAATCGGTGTGAATGTAATATGGATACTATTTCATGCTGACAAATACTCTATATCTCCATTAATATCATCTCTGACCTCTGACTTCCCAGGTGTTCTTATGGTTATGTTAAAGTTATGACTGGAATGTGACAAAATGGGTCCTTTATGATTTTTTTAAAATTCTATTTTAAACAAAAGATTGAAAATAAACAGAAATGTAAATCCTGAAGTTTACGTCATTTCATTACATCTTGTGCTGAGCACAGATAATCCAGGTAGAATGAGAAATCACAGCTTTGCTTGAAACAGTTGAGAATTTCAAAACAAAACTCCTGCACAGGAAGGTATTTTTAAAGAATGAAAAGTGCATGGTTTCAATATCAAAAATATCTAAGCTTATTTAGTAACATCACTTGATTTACAAGTGTAAAATTTTCACCCTGACTTATTGCATTTATGGGAAAATAAACACAGATAAGTGTCCATTTCATGGTGTGGAAACATCCAAATCAGGGAGGTAATCGTGCAATCATTCCTGATCACAGGGCAGTGAACAGCAGCAGTTCCTGCATACCATAGTTGCACCAGCTGTCAGGAGGTACAAATGTATAACAAGTTTCTTCTAACCATTACGGATGTAAAATGTGCATCCAATTGAGTGGAGCCTACAACATTAAAGTAAAGGCTAAACTGTCACTCACTGCCAACTTGATTGACTATTTGTATTCTCATTACCCATCCTGGTACCTCAGAAAACCAAAAGTTAGGATTGCCACCTTAAATCCAAATCTGCTTCATTTTGCTCTTGATAAACTGGTGCAACTGCAGTCTTGGTGATGATTATGAGGAGGAAGATAAAGATAAACAAAAAAAAATGTTGGATAGGTAATGGAGTTACAATGGGGAAACTATGGAATGGATGGGACTGGGGGGTGGACATTATATAACTCACTTTTTCTAGCGCGGTGGGAGGGGATGCTTGGCCTTGGCACCACCCTGTAAGGCATGGAGCGCTGATACTGCCATGGTGGAGAGAGGAAAGGAACAGGAGGAAAGGCCTGAGGAGAGACAAAGGAAGAGACAGTTGGGTGGGGGAGGATGGGAAGTCATCAAGTCAAGAAGGAAGAAAAAGGATGAGAGAAGGTCAAAGAAAAGGACAAGAGGAAGGGAGATTTTGGATTCTGAAGTTTCAATACATTAAGTGTTCATTAAACTTAAAAAAAAAAAAAAAAAAAAAAAATAGCAAAAGCTCTTTAAAAAATTTAAGAAAAAAAAGGTTTATTATTTTGTTGATTATTGTTGGTAGTTCAATAAAATATGTGGTATATGGTTTTTAATTCTCAAGCCCTTTTTCACTACATGAAAAGATGATAACAAAAAAATTAAATAATATTTATATTAAAAATATTTCATGTTATTGACTCCTAAGTTCTTAAACGGTATGAATAAATGTTGCCTTTTAAACAAGGGGGATTTATGATATAGAATAATACACAAAATAAAACTTATAAAATCAAGAAAAATAACCTTTAAAACTGATCTTAGATCCCGCATTTTATCCCATTTCATTTGTCTGTTTTTAAGAGTTTTATTTGTTTTAAATGTCTTTAATATTTCATGGTTAGTGTTTTGTTTTTTAAGGTTGTTGGTAGTTATCTGCGAATTGTTCATAATTCTGAAGCACTTTGGCTTGTATGAATGATATATATGTAAATAGTAAATAATAAATAAATGTTATTTAAAACTAGACCTACAAACAGGAATCAATAGGATCCAAGCCTCCCGTGCGACCTGCAGAAATGCTAAAATTACACAATACGTTGAATGTAGGCCGGGTCATCCTGAGGTTTGCAATCCACAACTCCTCTGTGAATTCCTGTGACTTGCATTAAGGATTGAGTTGCACCAGACACTGGCTCACTTGGAAGGGTCTTGACAAGTAACCAAATGGCCATCTAAGAGTTTTTGTGAAAAAGGTGTTTCCATTGCTCTTTTGCCATAAACTTCAATAGTGTATCTTCTGAAAAATCCCCCCAATTCGAGCATAAAAACTTCTAATCAAAAGTTTGTTGTCTCTATTGCCATTATTTTCATGCAATATTTAGGTTATCTGTAATTCTCAGTGTAATGGAAATGCAACCACTGTTGCCCACATATACTGCACTTCCAAATTTTACTGCAACCTACACAATGTTGTTCCTCTGTAACTTAGGCATTTTGTAAAAAAAAAAAAAAAAAAAAAAAAAAAAAAATTAAAAGAGTAAATATGGGTGGCTTTTATCAGAACATTCAGGGAATTGACTCTGGTTGATCAAATTACAGGCCAATACCCTCTTGCCTTGATAATTTCGCCATCTGCTGGCGGACACTTGGGAAATGTGGCAGACTTCCTCAGGTGCTAATAGAAAAATAATAAACAAATATTTTTCATCAAGATATGCACCACTTCCTGTTTTGTCTGCAAAAGCAAATTGTTCCTCTATAACATGCCCAATTTTTGGACTTAAACAGTTATTTGAACCACTTTTTACCTTTAGGTAAATGTGTTACAAACATTGTGTGTGCAATATTTAATGCAGATCGGACCAAGCACCTTGGAGGACTTTGAGAAAGTAGAGACAGCATTTATTTCTTGATTTTGAAAATAAATAAATAAATAAATAAAAAGTCCAGGCAAATATGGGCGGGGCTTACATACATTGTGAATTTGTGCCATGTGGAAGTTATAGGCCAGAAGACCTTCACCTTGATAATTGTTTCACCTGTTGGTTGACATGTGTCATTTTTTTGTGTTTGCTGTATGTGCAGCAGCCTTTACCAGCCCTGTAAATATTGATGTTATGGCATTTATGGTTTAGGCTGCATTATGTACCAAATATTTGTACATTTTCACCAGAATTGAATATAGCTCCAAAAAAGGATTTCAATAGGGTCCTCACACCACTTTGTTGAGTGCTCGGGCCCTAATTGTATTATTTAATATGTAATCATAATAGTAAAAATAATAATATTAAAAATGCAAGTAGTACCAAATTGAGGGGGCGAAGCAGGGTGAGCAATTTCAATCAGGTTTCCTGCACCACTCTTTCTGAGATTGACAGTGCAGCCCCTTTGGGCTTGGACACCTAATTATGTTCAAATGTATGTGTGTTTGTGTGTGTGCTCTCACTTTTTGCTCTATCAATGGTGTCTGCGAGGCCACACTTTCTTTTCCAGCCACGGTTGTTTGTGTGTGTTGGTCCATCCATTGTTTAGTTTGCTGACAGCAACACCTGGTGGCCATTTCTGCTACAGTCTGCTCACAGTGAAAGAAACAGTCATTGGTGTGATATTGATGATGTTATGATTATAATGTTATTCAACTTTTGCGTATACTGAGAAGGACAATGTTTATATTTGATTCTGCAGTGTAATCATGTTAGAGACACGGACCAGTTTCAGACAGAGCTGTGAGATGGTTAGGTCTCTGCTTCTCAGCTCTTCTCTCAGCTGCTGCACCTCCTTCAGAAGAGTCTGAACCTGAACACAGATTAACATACGTTATTGGCATTAAAAGAGATTACCTGTTTAAATATCCAATAGGCCTTTAAATCAAGGTTATGAACTCTGTTTAAAAAAAAAAAAAAAAAAAAAAACATCATCCAGACAGTGAAACCCGTATCATCTCAGCAGTGTGCCTCAATAATTATTATTCATTATTTTGGGTGGGGTCTATGTAAATGTGGCACTGCTCTGATTGCTGTAGTTCCTGGCCAGCCAGCTTTGCAGACAAGGCAGTAAATACACAGCAGCCATTACACCTGCCATGACTTGACAGCTATTGCTATACATGTATGCAGAATATAAATGTATAATATCAAATCTGGTCGAGAACAAGAGGAGGTGTTGAAGCAATGTAACGACTGCCTAAAGTCTTAAATTCTGTTAACTGCTTTTGTTATATCAGTGTGTTTGTTATATTTTCAGCCTGTCAAGCCGAGCTAAACCTTTGATATCCAACATACATAATAATCACTGTGTATGTTTTACTTTTCCAACAATCTCATTTGTAGAGGGGACTCTAGGGAGGCACTTAGAATTAGCCATTTTGCGACCAGTAAAATAGATTAATTTTCTTCAGCATTGATGTACATTCCAAATTTAGTGAGTTTTAATTTTGAGTTTTAAAGGTCCTTGCACCATTGGTGCTGAGGCCCTAATATGCACTTTTTGCACATTATTGTATTGTATTTGCTTTAATAAATTTATTTTTAGATCTTACTTATATTCTTATTTTTATTTTATTCTTTATACCTGTATTTTTGCACCACTAGAGTTGTTTTAAAATTTTGTTATACATTGTGTATGATGACAATAAAAAAAAAAGGATTCTGATACTGATAATGAGTAGGATGATAGATGTTCTGCCTTCACCTATGGTGCTGACAACACACTGAATAATATAATAAGTATGATGGACAGCAGACGTTGTGCCTGAACTATGATGCTAACGTCACACGTGAAGGATGTGTAGGATTTTCCAACAGCAGATTTACATCTGCTGTTGGAAAATCTTGGCTGTTTAAATAAAGTTTACAAGGTTCCCACCTGAGTATCAGAGCTGTTGGACAAGTCGTTGGTGTCAGGACTCTGCGTGTCTATGGTCAGAGTGTCCTCGTTCATATCCTCGTCCAGGAAATCATACATCATGTGAACATAATGAAAACATGTATCATGTAACAGTGACTTTTATGCTCCACTAACATGATTCATGAAAACATTGTTTTCTTTTTTCCACTTTAGATGGTTCAGAAATTGGTTGGCTTCCTAAGATTTTTTATCTGGATTCAAAAAGTTTAATTTATCACAAAATTGTACTGGAACAACTTGTTATATTCATCAACAATAAATAGTTAATTGCTAATGCAATCAAACTTAAATCAAAAGCTAAATGGCCTAAAATATCATTTAAAATAATTGAAGGCATGAAATGTGATATAAATTGACATTTCTGTTTTAATATGCTTCATTTATTTACCTTTCTATTCTTCCCCCTAATTACATATTTCTTTAAATGTATCTATTTATTGTTGCATGTATTGTCATTTATTGCATTTTGCCTCTTTTATTTCCCCAGATATATGTATTTATGGATGTAAAGAATATAACATATATCAAGGGTAAACAAATAATGAGGAAATTGTATAACAATGATAATTTGTCAAATGTATACTGATTTCATATGATATGTATTGAATTATATAACATGCATTCCAATTAGCTAATATGTAATACTGATAATTATATTTATATAATATAATACTATTTTATAAAGAAAACATTACAGATATAACATCTGGAGAAACAAACAAATGGTTAAATAAATAAAAAATAAATGCAAAAATGTAATGAAATATTTAAGTGAAAATGATCTTAATACATTAAAAAGCATAATGAAAATAAATACATAGTGGAATTGATAAAATGTTTCCTAAATGAAGCTAATTAAAACAAGTAATATTACTTTTAGTCACAAAGTGGCTAAACTAAGCTGTCATTTTTCTTCAAATGTTTGCAGAAACTTCCTTCCGTCTCACCTGCAGCAGTAACCTAAGGTACTCCAGCTTTGATCTGACTGCAGAGCAGTCTTCAGCCAGTCCCTCCACATCCAGACCAAAACCAGGGGTATCATGGGACAGATGGGGAGACCTGAGGCAGTAAGGGACAGAGACATTGTTGGGATCACATGTAGGCCACATATTGAATTTCATTCGTATGTTTATTTTTTAAATGGAGTTTACTTCTTCTCCAACAAAGCACACCAACACCCAAAACTCTGCACCAGCTAATTTTCATCTTGTCAGTTGTGATAACCTGATTGGTGAGCAAGATGCCTGACACTGCAGTGAGCTTCCTGTCTCTAAGAATACAATTCCACTTCTCTTTTCAGCTGGATCTATCTGCCCTACGGGTCTGGCCCTTCCAGACACAAACCCCAGGCTGTGCATTCCCCTAACTTTACCAAACAATTCGGTTTGCCCAGTCACAATTATGAAAATGCAATATACATTTGAAAAATGATACTATATTTTGTTCTCCAAGGTGACACGAAATACTGTCATCCTTTGTCTGCCCCTATCTGACAAACAC
Organism: Hypoplectrus providencianus; assembly: GCA_028566105.1. Taxonomy (NCBI): domain Eukaryota; kingdom Metazoa; phylum Chordata; class Actinopteri; order Perciformes; family Serranidae; genus Hypoplectrus; species Hypoplectrus providencianus. The sequence goes on from JAOWBC010035674.1 coordinate 10,317, forward strand.
CGTCTCTCAAACATCCCCGCACTGTAAATAGTCTGTTTAGATGAGATATATCCCGTTTTGTTGCATTGCTTTATTTCTATGAATAAACACTTTAAATGTACATATACACAAGGCCTATTTAATGTTTTACATGTATAAATGAGATACCAATTTCTTCTATGAAAATAACTACTCATTTTCAATTACTTCAAACATTGCTAATAATAGGTTATTTGATTATAACTGTTAGGCTAGTATTTATTAGGGTCTGAGCGCAGTCGATGACTGGCGAAGACCCTATTGTAATTGGTTTGGTCCGTTTTTAATATTTTTGTAGCAAATTAATCATAAATTGCATTGCCTCATCATATTCGAAAACTCTTGGTCTCAAAAAGGGGCGTGGCCAAATGGCTCAGTGGCTCCCCCTAGAAAATTTCGAAAAGGCCCAGCCATAGAGGAAATTTTGGCGTAAAGACACGAAATTCAGTAGGAACATTTGTCATGGCAATACAAACAAAAAAGTTGAATGGCACATATGTCCGAAAAAGAACCGTTCGGCCGCCATCATAAACAGGAAATGCCGTTTTCGCCGTTTTTTGCCATTTTTGGGCGTGGTTCGTGAACGAACTCGTCCTAGACATTTCACGTGGTCAATGTCCCATTTGGTCTGTACCATCATAAGGCATAGGGGATCTAAAGTTATTGAAAGATTTCTCATTACTCAAAAGATGTGCACGTGGCATGGCAGCGAAAAATGGCATTTTGCCAAAAAACACAATATCCTTGTTACTTTGCCATAAACAGTCATCGGAAGGTTTCTCATTACTCGGTCGTGGCATGGTGGCGAAAAATGGCATCTCGCCACGAAATTGCATAACTGTTGCATAACATAATTGTTCGTGAATGAACTCCTCCTACAGATTTTTTGCTACGGACTTCTAACGTGGTCTGTACCATCAGAAGGGATAGGAATTCCTAAAATGTACAGGGAGTCGGCCATCTTTAATCCAAAATGGCGTTTTCGCTATTTTTCATCAAAGCCCGCTATAGCATGAATGGCCTGTCATAGACTTACCGTTCATTGCATAATCTGCCATCATACATGATCCTGTTCAGGGCCTGAATGGGTCTACATTCATAAGTTTTAAAATATTTATCATAGGTTAAGGAAGCGGTTGCCAGCTCACTCGAGGTCAACGTGAGGACCCGTTGATGCTGCTTGCAGCTTTAATTAGAATTATAATTTGATAGTTTAGCAACTGAATTTGCAATGTTTTCTCTTTGCTTAATAGTGGAGATGTACAATTGTCATGTTAAGAAAATCAAGTCATACCAACTGTTACAATTAATTATTTGTGATAGTTATTAATTTTTCTGAAAGTCATCTAAAGACACTTTTGAACCAAGAAATCCACATGTAATGCTCTGGTTCAAGGCATATTAAACCCCACAATATTTGATACCCTTGTGTGGGACAGCACGATTGTGGATTGTGGAGCGCACAACAACATGATAAGTCTGTCTGCTGTATTCAGGTATCAGCACCAAGTACTGAACATTGAAGTGTCAGGAAATAATGAATACAAAATATGAATCTTTTGTTTTGCATTAGGACCAGAATGAGGTTGCTGTTTTCATTCATTGTTTCATTCATTCATTCGGGTCACAGGGAGGCTGTGCCTATCTCAGCTGGCTTGGGGCCAGAGGCAGGGTACACCCAGGACAGGTGGCCAGCCTGTTGCAGGTTGCTGTTTCATTTATCTCAAAAATAACGTGTATTATTCCCCCCTCTTTTTTTTTTTTTTTAAGGAAAAGTGGTCATGAAATGACTTCTTCCTTAGCATCTATTTCATTTCAAGTGTCCCAAAAAGAATTACAGGTCTGTTGGTAGTCTCATTTTACAACTGATGTCGCATCACTATAACTGCTCTGGCTGCAGTGAAAACAGATAAAATATTTTGTGGGCCATTTTCCATTTTATGACATTTTGTCGTGACGTTTGTCTGAATTTTTTGTAGTTAAACTCGTTGATGTGATGTGTGTAGTGCATGGGGTTGTGTTGGGCTTTCCGTGTCCCACTTTTCTCTTTCACAGTTGCCATTTAGGGTGGTGTGTGAGCTGACCTGATCTTCATGCTTTGAAAGGGAGTAAACTGTATTGCACCATCACTTTTAATGCTTTACTCACTTACATTGCCTCTAATATTTTAGGTGGAGTCTTTCCCAAATTTTGTAATAAAAAATTACTTTTGTACTATGCATGCCTCTTGGAATTTTTCCTGTTTTGGGAAAAAATCTGAATGGTCACACAACATTACCAAGCATATTTAGGGTTTAGAGGGCTCCTCCTGGCCCCCATCAGGAGTTGGCGTTGTCAGTAGTGAAGTTAGTGGCTGCCCAGCCATGGATCTAATCTAAGTTAATCAAGGACAAAGATAACATGGAAACCTTTTGTTGTTGATGTGGACATCCTGTGACCCCCAGCAAAGCTGTCTCATCCTCCACTGAGCCATGTGGGCTACCCCGTCTCCATCTGCAGCATGATGAAACAAAAGAAAATAAGGTTTAGGGGCTAAACTTAACAAAGTGTTCCAGATGCTATACTGAACTACCAGTGAAATACCACTTAATTTCAAATTTGCAATTACTTTCAAATTTGCTTCACTATTTTAGATGCCAAACTTAACTAGTTTAGCAGTTACACAGGTCAATTCAGTTTAGCAAACAAACATTTTAAGCTTCTGAAGTCAATACTCAAAAGAAACAAATAAAAAAAAACCCAATCGTATGAAAAATAAAACAAGTTAACGCCAATAACCATACTCTAAAAACTTTAACTATGCTCTACACAATTTAATCTATGTTAAATCATTCCACACTCAAAAATATTGTGTAAATCTGCTTGCTTTGAAATCATTCAGATTAATCTTATGCATTTAGTAAAAGTAATAAAAACAAAAGCAGATCAGAACAAGTTCACTGAGTACCATGACATAAAATAGTCAATATAATAACTAAACTTTAACTGTATGCAATAATAATCCCAAATTAAAACCACTCAAAAAATGAATAGCTATAATTAAAACATTAACTAGACACAACTGAAAAAGAAGCAATTATTTCACAAAATATAATCTACAAAATTTTCTTATATGGTTTTAATGATACATGAACAATGGGCCCTGAACATACTGGTTAACAGATTTTGACATGAATTGATATCTCACCTTGCATAACAAACACTTGATATATCAGCTAGATTAACATTCAACATAATTTATTCTCGCTGGTGTGCATGAAACAATGTCCATGTGAGCATCAGACTTAAAAAAATGAAATACACCAAGAACAATGACATTTTGCATGGTCAAAAACCCACCAAGAACAACATTTTGCATCCTCCTTTAATGCACCAAGAACATGAATGTTTTATTGCATGACTTGCACGGTATTTCGTAAATGACGTTACATTTCTGGTCCGGTGTTATTTTGTACTTTGGATGTACAAGTAACTGGCGGAGTTTTGTGTGTGGTTTGACTGCGGTGCCGATGCGATGTTTCTTCATGGCCTGCTGTATTGGTTCTGTTATCCCCCGGATGTATGGTATGGTTATGGTGTCTTCTTGCTTGTGCACAGTCTTTTCTGTTTGTTTTGTTTTACTGTGTTTGTCCTTCTTTTCTGTTATGGACTTGCTGTTTTCCTTTTTTTATTGCCCACCTGGGGTACTGGCAGAGGGTTAGTGTGCTGTATGTGTTTTTCCTTCTCCTGTCTGTCTATTTCATCTGTTATGAAGGTGGCCTGTTCATAGAGTGTTCTGACAACTGAAAGCTTGTGAGCTGTGGGATGTTCAGATGTCCAGAGAAGGTACTGGTCGGTATGTGTGGGTTTCCTGTAAACTGTAATCTTGATGCTGCCGTCTTCTCTGTGGTGGATGTTCTTGTCCAGAAAAGCTATGGTCCTGTCTATTTCTTCTTCATGTGTGAATTGAATATTGCCGGTGTTGTCCATGGTGTTCAAATGATCTCTTCCATAATGTGGGTCTGCAATAAGTGGGAGTGGTGTGGATTGCTTTTGTTTCCAGGTCCTCCATTAAAAACAAAAAACAAAAAAACACATAGGACATAGGTTAAGTGGACTTCAGACAAAATAATAAATGCTTCCTTATGATTTCTCTCTCCAAACAAAATTGACACAAAAATAACATTTGATTAATTTAAATCAAGGCAGACAGTAAAATTAGTCAGCACCAATCTATACCAGTGTGGGTGACATGTGCAGTGTCTGATGCAACTCTATGGTCAGACATGATAAAAATCATGAAAACTACAGCATTATATTAACCGCAAAGTCCTTGAGGCATTGTATTCTTCTTCCAGATGATCAACAAGACAACGGAAGACAACCTCCCATTAGTGCCACTGTGCAGAACAGACTGTCTTTCAACAACTAATAAAATACAATTCCACACATCAAAAAACGATGTCAAACCTTTTAATAGAATTTATTTAACAAAAAAAAATAACTGGAGTTGGAGTGTGGTGCTATAGGAATAAAACAAAATGACTAAGAGGAGGAAGATGCAGTGCATTACAGACCAATGAATATTACTATTAAGGAAGACTGGAGGATAGGAGGGGAAAAGATAAATTGTCTGATTAGATTATGAATATGTAATTATTGAGGGAAATTACCTTAAACGAGATAAATATGTACATGACAGGTAGAATAATGGTTATTGCAGGTAAGGTATAGATTGAATAGGTATAGGATAAATTCTAATACCTGTAATAGAACACTTGATTGTGCCCAATGCCTCTCTCCTGCAGCACCTTTCTTCGCTAGAAACACTGACCTTGCAGAGTTTCAGAGCATCACCATGCCAAATCTTGAGTCAAAATGAATTGCAATGATGGACTTCTATACACCTAAATTGCTATCAATTACAATTTTTAATAGGATGTACACTTACCAACCATGTTCACTTCAATCCTGCGATCTCATGCAATCTAATACAACAGCTCTGCCATAAATGTATACATTTTTGTATAATAATCTGGAGCTGCTTACTCTCTTCACAGCAGCACCCTTGATGGTCAGTGGGGCGTACTGGGTGCAGGCTCTCCGAAAGTGATCACAATCTCTTTGCTCCTGTCCACATTTAGAGAGAGATTGTTGTCTCTGCACCACTCAGTCAGCTCAACTCATCCCTATAATTGGACTCATTATTGTGGTTGATGAGCCCCACTACAGTCATATCATCAGCAAAGTTGATGAAGAGGTTGCTGTTGTGTGCTGGTTTGCGGTCATAGGTCAGCAGGGTGAACAGTATGGGGAATAGCATGAATTCTAGGGGGGGGGCACTGTGTTCAGTGTGATGGCGCTGGATGCATTGCTGCGGACCTAGGTGTTTGCTTGAAGCACTTCAGGATTATAGGGGTCAGTGCCACAAAGCAGTTGTCATTGAAGCAGGTTGGGGAGGTCTCCTTTGGAACTGGCATGATGGTGGTGTTCTTGAAGCAGATGGGGACAACAGCTTGCTTCAGAGATGAGTTGAAGATATCTGTAAGGACATCTGTTAGGTCCTCTGCAGAATCCTTAAGCACACAACCAGGAGTGTTGTCCAGTCCTGCAGCTTTGTGAGCGTTAATCTTGCAGAGTGATCTCCTAATGCTGGCTGGATACAGAGATAGCACCTGCTCACCTGGAGGGGTGTTGTCTTCTGTGCAGAGGTGCTATTGTCAGTTCAAACCTCCCAAATAAGTTGTTGAGGTTGTTCAGCAGAGATGTTCTTGTCACAGGTCTGTTGTTGAGGTTTTGTAGTCAGTGATGGTCTGTAAGTCAAGTCAGCTTTTATTGTCACTTTCTTCATATGCACAGGTCATACAAGAAAAATAAGATAACGTTTCTCTCTCGATACCATGCCAGGACATAGACATACACAGGACAGACATTTACAGTCTGGCATTAAAGTGCAAGACAGGACAAGTAACACGATTTACTTGTTAATAACAATAATAATTGTAATACACCAGAGTGAGCAGCATTGTAGCAGCATGGTGTGTTGTAAAAGTATATTTCTCTGGTGAGGTAGTGCAAGTCACATAGTGCAGTTCAAGGGAAGGGTATGTGGTTCTTTCAGAGATAGAGAGAGAGAGAGAGAGAGAGAGAGGGGAGAGAAGAGAAGTGAGGGAGAGAGAGAGGGTGTGTGTGTGTGTGTGTGTGTGTGTGTGTGTGTGTGTGTGTGTGTGTTTGTGTGTTTGAGGGGGGAGTTGCAGGGTCCTAGCTTCCTGTCTGTCTGGTGGCTGGAGCAGTCTGTGCTGGGAGGGGTGGGAGGGAGTTCAGCATCCTGATGGACTGGTGGATGAACCTGCTGGCCAGTCTAGTTGTTCTGGACCGGAGGCTCCTGTACCTCTTTCCGGAGGGCAGGAGGCTAATAAGGTTGTGGGCTGGATGAGTCTCATCCCTCACAATTGTGAGGGCTTTGCGGGTGAGGCGGGTGGTGTAGATGTCTTGCAGGGATGGGACGGGTGCCTTGATGATCTTCCCAGCTGAGTTCACTATACGCTGCAGGACTTTCCTGTTGTACTCAGTGCAGCTCCCGCCCCATACAGTGATGCAGCTGGTGATGATGCTCTCAATGGTCCCTCTATAGAAGGTGGTCATGATGGCTGGTGGGGCACTGGCATGCCTCAGTTTGCGCAGGAAGTAGAGGCGTTGCTGGGCTTTCTTGGCCAGTGATGCAGTTTTGGTGGTCCAGGAGAGGTCATCACTGATGTGAACTCCAAGGAATTTTGTGCTGCTCACCCTCTCTACGGCAGCAGCCTCGATGGTCAGTGGCAGGAGTTGTCGTTGACCTTTCTGGAAGTTTACAACAATCTCCTTTGTCTTGCTGACATTCAGTAGGAGGTTGTTTTTGCTGCACCACCTGGCCAGGTGGTCCACCTCTGTCCTGTAGTGTGTCTCGTCGCCGTTGGTGATGAGACCCACCAGAGTTGTGTCATCTGCAAACTTCACCAGGTGGTTGGTACTGTGGGTTGTTTTGCAGTTGTGTGTGAGCAGGGTGAAGAGCAGAGGGCTGAGCACACACCCTTGTGGAGCTCCTGTGCTCAGCTTGATGGTGTCCGAGGTGTTGTTGCCGACACACACTGCTTGTGGTCTCTGGCACAGGAAGTCTAGCAGCCAGTTGTAGAGGGAGGAGCTTGTGAGCTGAAGTCGATGAACAGCATTCTCACATATGAGTCTTTTTTCTCCAGGTGAGTGAGTGCTGGGTGTAGAGCTGAGCTGATAGCATTCTCTGTGGAGCGCCGGGCTCTGTATGCGAACTGGAAGGGGTCCAGGGTGGGGGGGAGGGTGGATTTGATGTGTGCCATGACCAGGAGTTCGAAGCACTTCATAATGATGGGTGTCAGTGCTACCAGACGGTAGTCGTTGAAGCAGGATGAACGTGACTTCTTAGGCACTGGTATGATGGTAGCTGCTTCAAAGCAGGAGGGGACGGTGGCTTGTTGTACTGAGGTGTTAAAGATGTCAGTGAAGACATGCTTTAGTTCCTCTGCACAGTCTTTCAGCACCTGTCCAGGGATGTTGTCAGGGCCTGTTGCTTTGCGTGGGTTGATCTTGGTGAGTGCTTTCTTCACGCTATCAACAGGTAGACACAGTGCTTGGTCATGTGGCAACTACTTGTGTCTCTGCTGTCGGTGAAGTGATGAGTTATCCTGCTTCTGTACTGCCTCATTGCAGGTCTGATGCCATGGGAAAGGTGATCTCAGACCAGACTTGTCCCCTCCTCTGAAAGCAGCGTTCAAGGCTTTCAGTAACTGATGGACTTCCCTCCTCAGCCATGGTTTCTGGTTGGCTGAACCATGATGGTCTTGGTTTTCTTGACATCATCAATGCACTTCTTGATGAAGGCAGTAAAAGTGAAAATGATGTGATGGCTCTAGGTGGCTGCATGCTGAAACATGTCCCAGTCTGTGATTTAAAAGTCGTCCAGAGGAAGCCACGTCTGGCCATATCCCTACCTGCTTTTAGACCGGTCTGGTGACTTTAACCTTTGGCCTGTATTATTATATTGCAGTGAACCCTTGTTTATCGTGGGGTTGACGTTCCAAAATGAACCCGCGATAGGCATTATCCGCGAAGTACTCAATTGTTATACAGTTCAGTATTACAGAACAAAACCAAAGATCAAAACCTGTTTTCAGGCCCAAGCATTTGTTATATATGTATATACACACATATAAATATATATACATGTACATACATATATTATAATTAATATTGGATTTACAACGCAGGTGGACACGACAATTGAGCCGTAAGTTTCAGTCTTTCTGTTCGTTTTA
>JAOWBC010038511.1:0-15904 GCA_028566105.1 Hypoplectrus providencianus
TTTGGACTGTGGGAGGAAACCAGAGTACCCGGAGTAAACCCACGCACCCACGGGGAGAACCTGCAAACTCCATACAGGAGTGCCCGGCCGGATTCGGACTCGCGACCCTCGGCACCAAGCACTCTTGCTGTAAGGCATGAGTGCTAACCACTGCGCCACCGTGGGGCCCTCAGTGAGTTCAGTTCCTTCATAAAAGTTACTAGGGTCCTCAAACAGATGAACATTTGTTACTGTTTCCCAAAGAAAATGGCGCTCATTTACCTATTCACTGTACTTTGACAGATAGGCTGCCATGGTCAGGGATCAACCCACCAACCTTCTGATCAGTGGGCGACGTCTCTAACAACTGAGCCCCCTTTCAGTGAGTGAAACAATAAACTCATCATAGGAATATTCACTGAGGTCAGAAAACAATTGAGGAGTGAATTTCATACAAACTCACTGTGCTGCTGCCAGTGCATTCAGCTCCCTAATGTCAGTGAAACAGAATGCAAGCTTGAGGCACTTCTGCATTGACTTGACCATCAGTCCGCAGGGTTACTCCTGTTGTTACTCTTGCAATTGAATTTATGGTTCAAAAATCATAAATGTAGTGTTCAGCTGTTTAGTAATCCTGCCTGATGCACCTCCAATGGTGCTATTTTGTTGGCTACAGGGTCATCAGTCTTGAACCAACCTTCATTTTCTGTTGCTATAATCACGGGACATCTCCAAGTTGTGGGGCAGGAGGCGTTAGGATCCTTATCTTCCCCGGGCCTTATCCTTTCTCTGGCAAGAGCCAGAAGTATTGTTGTTCTGCCTCTTCCGCCAGGTGTTTGAGAGCCTTAATTAATTTGGAGCCCTTGGTCCCCAGGGACTTTAGGAGCTGCTAGTTGAATGCTCTTATATGGTCTTTGCAGCCAACCTCCAAAGGGTAGGTGAATGTTCTCAACCCTGCTTGCAAGCATGTAGCAGTCAGCTCTGTATACTTTGGTTTTTTTCCTCTAGAAGCTATGATTCCCTCCTTCCATGGAACAGTCAGCTCAGCCATAATGACTGTCCTGGTGATGCTGGACCAGAGCAAAAAAAAAAAAAAAACAGCTGTAGGGAGGTGGTAGCAATGTCCAGAAGGGACAACTGGGAGTTGAGGTCAACCAACATGCTCCACTTACCACCAGGCGACAAAAGAGACCACACTCTGTAGATGCTTTGCTGAATCTTTGCGCCTTGTCTGATAAATTGGATCAGCTCCTATGATGTTACTGGGTGAGTACTGATTTACAGCCAGGTAGGATGTGCTGCAAGCTTGGGTTCCAGGAATTACAGAGTTGGCAGGTCTCTTCTGAGAAGTGTAGATTGTGGGAGATGGAGAGGATGTCAAGCTTTGAGGCATCCTCCATATGTCTGTCCACATGAATGTCCTGTTGATCACAGCCTCCCAAATTGTCCATCTCCATTGGTGATGCTGGATCCCTGCTTTGATCTTGCATTGCTTTTACTTCATCTTCACAACTGCAGAGATCACAAGGTTTTTTCTCTAATTTCTTGGTGCTTTAGACAACATCTTGGGTTCTGTTCCCAAAGCCAGCCCTGCCCGCTTGCAGCAAACCAAAAACCTCTTGGTGTGACTGATGGCCTGATCCACTGTCTTTCTGCATTCCTCTTACATCCTGTATGAACTTGGGCGTTGTGTTTAGGGTGGTCAGGTCAGATTATTCGCTCAGCTAGAGCACAAGTCTCACCTTTCACTGTTTTTTGAAGCTTTGGTTGATTTTTGAAAAGATTGTCTTTGAGTTGGGATGCCACAGATGCAGTGATGTTCTTGACAGATAGGTTGGCCTTGTAACGTCTACAAAGGCTTTGCAAAGGCTGTTCTACCAAGCATGGGATCTTTTTAACCATTGCTCACAAAGGACAGGTTGACCTATTTGGATAAGGATGACTTCAAAAGCTATAATAAAAAGGATAAGAGAGGTAGAACAACACATGGCTGGATCTGCTCCCAGCTCATGGCTAAGTGCTCCATGCAGCCAAGGAACCCTGGGACACTTGCCTTAAGGCAACTAGTGTCATTGCAGCTGTTCTGCAGCAGTTCTCCTCCTGGGTGCATGGGTTTTCTCCAGGTGCTCGGGTTTCCTCCCACAGTCCAAAAACCTGCACATTAGGTGAATTGATCACTCTTATCCTGGATAAGCAGTTATTTTCAACATGCCAGATGCACTTGAAGGGATCCCACAGACGCTCTCCCTTGCTTTCTCCTTCCTTCCTCTCGCGCTTCATGATCCTTTCAACTCATCTCAGGTGTGTGAGCCTGTCTTTGATCTAGTTCATTAAACCAACCTCCTGGTTGTCAGCTCTTCTCTAAGCTTTCCATAACAGGTGGAGTTCCTTTAAAAACTGGAGGATATCTCTCTACCGTCTCCCACTCTGTTTGGAAACAATCCTGCTCCTGGGCATCTTTCCAAAACGTTCTTTTACCTCCTTTTAAATAATGTGGCCAAAAATGTTAAGCTTTGGTGCTGTGTTGCCTCTTACTGTGTTCTAAATAGTGATGTGAAGGCTCTCGTTGTAGCTTGTCCATAGACTATTCGGCCACTTGACTTTGGGTTTCTGGGTTATTTGGTGAGCCTCTGGTGGATTTTCTGCTTTGTGTTTTGGTGTGATGTTCAAACTGTGAGACATGCTGCCTAAGATGCAGATCCTGTTTTTTTCTCTTTCTTCCTTCTTTCCTTTTAGGTGCCATGGTAGGTTCAATAGCACTGTGGTGCTAATCCTGTCTTTAATCCCCTGCTGTCTGATCTGATACCACAGTGGAAGCTTGCATCTGGATACTCCCACCACATTCTCTTGGCGAAATTGCATGCCCAGGTAGGTTGTCACTTCCATCCACAGCTGCATTCTCTCAGGATCCTTCCTTCATTTGTCACTATCATTCCAGTAGTTACTGAGTTTCTGTCTTTTTTGGTCCACCTTCCATCCCACCTCTGGGTGGACCATCAGGTCCACGTGTAGGTGGAGCAGGTACTTCAAAGAAATGTCAAGATTATCTTGTTAAAGAACAGTGTAAGAATCATGAAAAAAGCGGCCAGAGGAAAGGAAGCCAGTGCGATGCTAAATACTGAACTGGCTTTACAAAATAGATCATCAAAGCAACGACTTCCAGAGTATGCTACATTAGGTTTGTCCCGAGTAGAAGAAAAAGTCTGTTGAAATATTAGTTGTAAAGTTAACTTTTGTGGGATATCAAAAATAAGCATTTTAAAATAATTCCTGCCGGAGAAGATAAAAGGGGGGTTATACAGCTGCCTGAGCGAGTATTATGGGATGTCAACATCCACTAATGATTTAATTCATTTCTACTAACCAATCAGAGCATCCAGATCTGGAGTTGTGTGGTTGACATCCAAAACATGGACATCTTGATCATCTCCCCCATTGCTATCTCTGTTCTCCCCTGCATCTCTCTCCCACTCGTCCTCTCCCCCTCTCCTCTCGCGGTCCTCTCCTCCCTCCTCTCCTCTGTCTCTGTCTTCCATGTCTGTTCCATAGAACCCTGAAACCTCAAGGGAGGCATCGCCGGCTCCTGGCCCTCCATGGAGCTCCTTGTCTAGGCTGGTGGATTCCCGAGGAACTGCCAGATGAACCATACGCTGAAAGGAGATACATATTTGTTCAGACAATGTGACTGAGAATGATTATCTTTTCAAAACGTATTCAGAACTAAATGTTTAAAAGAGAAAAAATAATAAGTTTTGTATTTTTCTGTGGTGCCCCTATCCAGAATGACATAGCAGTGACATATGAATGAAAAAGTAATATTGATTTAATGATTGACCACATTTAGTTATCTAAGTTATCACTTTTTTTCAAATAAAGTTAATAAGCTTTAATTTCAGAACTCTATAATTCTCCAAAATGTATGATGTTTTTGGGAATGACATACATTTGTGCTTTGATTCTTGAATGTTTTATCACCTACAGTTGCCATATGCTCCATTGTAAAGTGGCCCTGTTTTGTAATAAATGTAAATAATACACTTTTACTCCAAAACACTATTTAACATAAAAGTATACAGCAGTGGTTACATTTTACTTCCAGATTTCAGTTGCTTATATATCTAAATAATGACTATCATCATTATTGTTATTTTGTCACAAGTATGCTTAAAGAATACATTTACACATTACAGACACATCCTCACCTCCATCTCGTCTTCCACATCGAGGTTTTCATCGACAACGGGGCGGGTCCTGACTGCGTCCTGCCTCACTGGGGGTCGCGGGTTTAACTGGGTGGAGTTAGCAGAGTCCATCTTGACCTGAGAGCGGGATGTTTCGTGTATCTCTGGCCAACCCATGTCGTGTACCAAATGGGGCTGGACTCGCACTAACTGCTGGACTGAGTGGCGCTTGGTCCTGACCAATCCCTGGATGAAATATGATTGGGCTGGGACTTCGTCCTGGAACAGACGAGCTGCTGGCTGACTGAGGGGGATGGTGCGATGCATCGACTCCAATCTGAAGGCATCACAGCTGGCCAGCAGAGCTACAGGAAAAAGGAAAAACACTTTAATTAGGATATTATTCATGTGAATCACAATTAATGTAAATTTTTATCATAAAATGCAATTTTATTAATCGCCTAGAGGAAATAAAATTGTTTATAGGAAATACATCAAAATTTAGCACAAGCAATATATATTGTGGTGATAAAAATAAAAAAAAAGGCAAAAACAGTAAATCAAAGTACACCTTAATGGATGCTGCAATTGAGTACACTGGAGAATGGGAAAAAGTTAATAATGAACATAATATTTTAGGATATTTCATTTATTACAATTATATTATTTCATGTTCTGTTTTAACATAAATTAACTGATTATTCATCCATTCATTCATTCATTCATTCATTCATTATCTTAACCGCTTTATCCAGGTATTCCAGGGTCACGGGGAGGCTGTGCCTATCTCAGCCGGCTTAGGGCCAGAGGCGGGGTACACCCAGGACAGGTGGCCAGCCTATCGCAGTTAATTAATCATGAACAAGAATAAAAGCTGTGGATTTTGATACATGTATGTCAATATATGTGATAAATACATTTCGGTGCATGCTACATCTAAATTATTCAGTAAATTATTCAGTCAGTTGTTTAGTTTATTCATTAGAATAACAACAAGAAGAAGGAGAATAAACCTCATACTTTATTATTTACTCGCAGCATTTTTCAGGACAAAGCTGCAAAGTGCTTTAATGTCAAAACAACTACAAAAACATTTCAGGAGGTAATGAGAGGCAGATATTTTAAAGAGGTTATTATTCAAAATAAGTCAGGAAATAGATAACAGGATGTTGTTGATTGGTAACTTTCCTTGTGATTTACTTTAAAGCAATCCATCAAACAGTTCCTACAGACTCATAAATCACTTTGGGATATAATGACCTATAATACTAGATGTTGAACCACATGCAGCAGCCATGCAGCAATGGTAGGATGTTATTCAGGGATTTACATTCCAAGTCTTTCAAAACTCTACACATATTTGACAATATGTCACCCATTTTGCCTGTAGGAGTTACTGAGGCAACAAAAAGCTATTTTTTCCTGGAAGCACATTGATTTGCCATTTTTCTTTTGAACCTCAGTGGGCAAGTCAGCAAATTTATAGTCATATACATGTGCATCTGCATACATGCATTTACATATATCTGCATATTTATTTGGGTTTATCTGTGTGCAGAGCATGGATCAAGCACAGTTTGATACATGTGGAAGGTAATTTGCTGACACACTTTTCTCATTTTGGGATCTTTCAGTATAAAAGCTTTGCAGTCTTTGTTTTTGCTGCATATCATTTTGTTTTTAAGATAACTGCCTCATGCATCAAACAGAAAAAGGTCCAACAGACTTGAACAAAGTAAAAGACCAAATCACTTTAACTGATTTGATTTATTAAAGTATTTTACTACCCATCATACATTAAAGAATAACAACAGCAGGAGCACTTTGTTGTCTGCATCATATATTAAGCGCTTTGACTTCCACTGCTGCTTTTGGAAAGACGTAATGAGCTTTTTTAGTTTTTTGGTTGAATTTCTATGTGCCACTACTTCTCTCTCTCTGTGTCTTATTCATGCCTTAATTTGTTAATCTGTTGATTTCCTAAAGCATGTAATTTATTTACAGCCTCTGCACATTTGTCCTGTTATTCACCTGTTTATTCTTTTAAATCCAGTCACCTGCTGAAGAAATTAAATTCATATACACCTTTGTTTTGCCATTTAGTTCACCAGCAATCATCACATCTCATCGATTCTAGCGTCCACCAGCCATCAGTAATTCCCAGACACTACAGACCCCCTTGTGTTTCTCATAGTGCCCACTGTCTGGAACCACAGATGGCTGTCTGACCTCCAAGGCTGACTGAGCTGATTATGATATCATAGCCAATGTGTCACCACAAAGCTCCTCAGAAAATCTCCGGCCTTCCTGCTGGACCAATCGTTCACAAAGCAAGTAGCTGAACTTGTTTCTGTTTCTTTAAATTCAACCTTTTATCTCAAGAAGTTTTATCAAAAGCTGTTATTGAGCAAAACTCAGAGGCTGCAGCCATGCTAGCAGTTATGTGAGGCTGCACTTAGAGCTCATTTTAACTCGTCCCACCTAATTGTATGAAATTAGCTCTGTGAAGATACGAGAATTTACGAGATACAAGTTTTTTTTTTCCTGAGTTTCTGCAGACTACCAGTTTCTGTAATAGCAAAGTATTAGTACCTCTGTTCATAACACAATAATCCTTCGACAAATCTTGATGAAACGAGGGCCTGGATATCTCACAGCCATGTTAAAGGTTAGTTTACTCCTGTAAAATAATATAATCTGTCTTTTGCTAACAATTATCTGGTCTCCGTACAAGAAAGCAGCCTTCCTGGAACCAGATAATCAGAGTTTCCCATCTGAGGGTAAATCCACTTAGGGTTCCCAGTTAGACTCAGAGATTGTTGAACCTTATAATCTGTAAAAAGCCCCTGGACCATTCTTTTTTTTTTTTTTTTTTTTTTTTTTAAAACTGCATACTCAAAGCGCTGGGAACAGCTGCTATCCCTCACTTTCTGCCACCAGTAAGGCTCAGCCCACAAAATACATCAATATTGTTGTCAAACGGTAAATTTGTCTATTAACCAAACCATCACCACAACCTACAGAAAATGGTTATCTGCCAAAATGTAAAGCACTCATTGTTTAATGCAGTAACCTGAATTTAATTTATACATTATAGCAGATGATTGTCTGCTTCACTTACACCTTTGCTAGCTCTGCTTAAACTTATTGTAGCAACTTCAAAGTGAATCCCAACAGTAACATGTACATTCAGGTCTGTTAGCCAGTTAGCTCAGCAGCTAGCCATAGCTTTCCTCTGCTGCACCTTGTGTCAAATGTTTACCTATCTGTCAACCTACTTCACTGATAGTAACACATGTTATAAGTGAAACACAGTAGTTCTGCTGGAAGTAAGGCTTACTGAGCTAAATGTGTAAATCCTCATTGTGGGTGCTGACTAGGCCGGTCAGCACCCACTATGAGCGAGACAAACAGCCAAAGGCTATAACCGCAGTAAGCGAGGAGAAGCACAATCCGTCCCTGCACATGAACACAAGGCTAAAATCATATTGTTAATGAACAAACTAACACTAACTGGCTCAAACATAGTAACCTAATCTAATTACTTTATTAGGGTAAAAAATAATGAAAAGGAATATGAATGAATGAACCACATTTCACAACAATCAATCAAGACTTGTTGAGAAATATAACTTAAAATTACCTATGTCCAACATCATGACACTGCATGACAGAAAAAGTAAAAGAGGATTATCAAATCCATCATCCTGCAACTAGAATGTCTCTGTACAAATACATAGTGCCACTCCAAAACACCCGCATTACCAGGAGGACCAGGAGAATGTTACAGCCGTCAATTATGGCATTACAGCCCTGTTTCATAAAATCAAATGACTAACAAAAAACAAGAGAACAGGAAAAAAGAAGGACCTAAAATGGCAGAGACATCTATTTGACCTCGGCTTTGAGTTTTCAGTTTGCTCCTATCCCTTCCCTGACACGGACAGATAGATATTTAGGCCTCAGTAGTGAACAGCTGTAATGTCATCTTTCTTTATGTACATTCTGTGGGTGATGTGATTCATGTCTCTGCTACAAACCAAGAGCACTCACATATAGCAGCAGTACGATGACACAGCACTATTGAATACCCTCATTTAAAGCAACAGATTCCTAATTGGAAACCTTACATGCAAACAGAGGAAGAACAAACTGACGAGAGTTAAATGAACAAACTTTGAAAATTTAGTTTGACCTAATGTAGTTCAGCATGTACAATTAAAATGTCCTAATGCTTAATAGTGACATGCTTGTAGGTAAAAATGCCTATGAACAACCCCCCAAAAAACAAGGGGAAAAGCCAACCACACGTAATGTAAGCTTGTTTATTAAGGATCTAAGGCCATCAAGATTTCTCAGTTTTTTCATCAATGTAACAATTAACTTTCTAGTGCAATTAACTTTTGCAGGGAACAATGGAGAGGTGATACATTTTGTACAGTGTCTTATAATGACTTTGTGCCTGTGGTACACCTGGGGCTGAAGTGGGAGTGGGAAGCCATTACTGCTACTGGGACTTTCCTCAAACTGCAATTACTAAGCTGATGGAAAGCATGTTCCAAACAAGGTAATTCCTATTGTACAAGAGCCCTCAGGATGAATACGAAGTCACACTTCTTGTGGCCCCACATCGTGAAGGTGCAGCTGCATTCTTGGACTGCTGTGTGTAATTTATAGAAACTTCTGCATGTGTGCCTTTGATCCTGACTGGGGTTGCAGATTATTCGACGTGAAAACTCATTCAAAAATGTACAGGACTTAACAAGAAACAATGAATATAAGATAATTTTCAGATAGAATACAAATCTTTTACTCTTTTTTACATTCCATTTGCAATCCTATGTAAGATTGACCTTAACAATTTGAAGGGCTGCTGTGTTAGCTTTTTCAAATATTTATGTTCCCCCCCGATCAATGCTCCTAGCTTTGGTGACTCATGAACTTTTCCTCTGACTCCACCATGTGGTATCACTTTAATTTTTCCCATTCTGTTTGTTTGCTTTGTTTATAATCATATGCTTAAAAAAATACTTAGCATATTCTCAGCCTGATTTCTCTTCTGTTTTTGCTAACCAGCAATTGTTAAGATGCTAACACTCTAACGTGCTGATGTTAGTATCAGCATGTTAGAGTGTTAGCACTCAGTACTGCTTGCAGAGCTGTAGCATAGCTGGAGACTCTCAAAGTCTTTCTACCAAAATAAGCGCATATCTTAATTTTTTATTCATGTGAGAAAAGCCATTAAAAATCTTCCTTTTCTCCTCATGACTCATTTTCCATTTGCTGGAGTCATGTATGCCTTTCTGTTTCTATGCCATTCCAAATTTGACATAAGAACTCAGTAATATAGAAAAAAAAAATCAAATTATCCAAATCATAGCATATTAACCTAGTTATAATGTTTCCACCACGATTTGAGTAGGAGCTCATAAATAGCTGTGACTATCACTTCAGACTCATTTGTCCAAGAGTTAATGATGATGATTATTATTTCTCACTGGTTGAAAGTTTGCTGTCGAAAATTTTAACACAGGAAAAAATACATACAAAAGGGGGAAAAAAACACATTAGTTTTTTTGGGGGGGGTTTTTTCAATCTGGAGAGCTACCACTATTATGTAGCTAATTACAGACTATGAAATATTGCTGCCGATTTCTCTTTTACTTGAGTCTACACTGATCTATCTTGAGCATTTATCTTTTCTCTTCCAATGGCTCTGAATAAGACTCCATTCAGCATCTCCTGCATCTGTTTTTCAGCCAAGATGTCAAGCAAACAACAGAATTCAGCTGAGGTCCAAGTTATTCCTCTCACAGTACTGTTGCATCAGTCACACTGTGTACATCCCACAGAATGCCCATGCAGCTAGCTATTGTTGACACACAAACAATATTATTGGTTGGTTTCAGTCTTTTGATGAGATTTAAAGGTTCAACTAAATAAAAAATAGGCCACACAATTATGATTGTAACAGATCTCTGGTATTGACTGAGCATATTTATTTCACCTTTAAAAAGTAGTATCGAAGTTCAAGTATAAAACGAAGTGGCCTATAAAGTGTCCTGCTTACTGTGGATGACCTGTCCAGCAGAAGAGATGGAGGATGCAATTCAAAGATGGAGGGACGGAGCAAATATATAGAGTACTGTGGTTGTTGTAATTCCTCCCTCCTTCTAAACCTCCCAAAGTCAACACAGTGCCCATAAAACTGCAACTCAACAAAGTCTGTTTTTGCATCTCCAACAAACCAAGGATGAAAAAGAGAGGGATTACAGTTGTGCTATGGTCATGCTGAAGTAGCTTTCACCACCCTGATGCAGCATTATTGTGCCAAATTCCCAAGAGATCTATTTCGGAAGGTTGTGCAGTGCAACTCATTCAGTGGTTGTAAAATATCACAATATAAATCAATATCAATATATCAATATATCTGTTTTTTATAATTAGTAAAAATAAAACATTTCTAAATATTACATAATAATGAATTGAGACTTATAAGTTGACTTGAAGCACTACAAACCCTTTTAGTGTCTTTCATTACATTACTTTAGTGTTGTTATGTTACATTTCCGGCCACATTTAACAAATATTTTCAGCTAAAAGCTCTGATGAACCAGATTGTACACTTCCTGCTGAGCATCACGCAAAACACATACAGCATAGATGGCCAAGTTTGCAGGTTTATTGCAAACCCCCATCTCTAGTCAATACCCTGCCAGTGTGGCTCATGTTAACCTGATGCCTTACACCAAACATCCCTTTGGGACGGCAGAAGAATAACATTACTAAGTGAGCCTCTCTGGACAGAATGCTCACTTACTGCTGTTTTGAAAACAGACTGGATTTCAGTCTTAAATTGTCAATAATACACTTCATTGGTATGATTAAAGTGTCTAGAATCTCCTTCGTCCAGCCACAGGGTGAGGGTGACTTAGATATTTACTTTAAGGGATAAATATCTCTTGTCATACATTGGACCATTCATTTGTGAACAGAAATGTATCTATTCAAATGTTATGTGGGGAAACTAAGACAACACTAAACTTTGTTTGGCGTCATATTATATGTTAGAATCTCTTTCTTTTTTGTAAAAGATTAAAATAATTTTGATGACTCATTCATAAGTAAATATTTGTCTTCTTTTGTAAGAAGTTTCAGTATCATTTTAATTTATTTTGTGTTTATTGATCCTGCATGTCCATGTCTATGTTGGATAAAATGCATCTATTTCTGTAAGTTAATCGATGATTATTGGACAAATGTGTTATTGTCAAAAATACAATTTAATATTTTAGTATTTAAAGCTTTGTGTTTTGGTCTGTGGACAAAGAGGTAATAAAGTATTTGGGGGGATTTGGGGGATTATAAATTGAGTAGAACACAGCAGAATACCTTCAGTTTCAGGCTCCTAACATCTGATGTTACAGCTCGTTTCCCTGTTTTTTCGAGCTTTAAATCTGTGATTAGTGCAGTATGTTTGGCAGGAGGGGTGTTGCCCCTTAAAGCCCCCTCAGATCAGTTTATTGTCCGCCTGGACCATCCCCCAAATCCCTGTTCAGCCGGACTGAGGGACAGAAAGGGTGGAGAGGTGCAGCTCAGCCTCCCCTTCATCACACTGTTACCTCCTCTTCAGCAGAGCTTCACAGAGGAGCTGAATCTACTATTTTATGAGGAGCTGCAATCAAACAACCACAAAAAACACCAGAGCTTCATTTGTTGGCAGATTTGACCTGCAGTTGATGATGAAACAATGAATCTATTAGTCAGTCTCTAGGAAAAATTAATCTGCATCTATTATGGTGATTGATTCATGTTTGGGGGGGGCTTAAAAAAAAAAAGAAAATAAAGAAAAATGTTGGTTCACTGTTCTGAAATGTGATTTTTTTTTTTCTTTTATTCTCTGATTATTAAGAATGTACCTCTAATATTTTCTTTGACAGCTGACTGATTGTTTAAGTAATTTATCAGGAAAACAATCAGTTCTCAGCTTTAGGGGTATCTGATTGTGCTGCATTTTCTGTTAGATATCATCTTAACTTTAACATTTCGTGTTTTTAAGGATGCTATATATTTTTTTATTGTTATTATTGTATTCTGTTAATAGTCAAAGCCAAAACAACCCAATGATGTTACTGATTATCATAATATAGACTTCTGTTTTTTCATCGCATAAATAATTCTAAATAAAGTCTCTCTATATTATTTTTGATAATGACAAAGCAAAGCTACTGCTGATAATCCCCATTAACCCAACTTGAGTGCTGGCAGTGATGATGATTAGTATTTTGTGTGTGTGCGTGTGTGTGTCTGTGTGTGCCTGCTGATTTAAGTGCACTGCGAGCCTCCCACACACTGCCAGCCTTTGCATCCACCTTGCAGAATTTAGCCTAAATGTTTCATTAAATAAATTCTGCGTTCATGGGGCTGGCATCCACCCTAATAAATAACATTACTCTTAATCAAATAGCAGAATATTAATATACTTAGAGGGGTTAATGAACGTCTGAGGTGCTCAGCAGATGTGATGTATTTCAAAGTGTTTCCTGTAGAAGGTTGTTATTTGTTGGATGAAATAAATGCATATTGAAAAGGACTCACCAGTCAGGGTGATGTGGAGCAGGCCCGGCATGTCTGCGGCAGTGCTTCCCCTCCTCCTCCTCCGCTGTAACTGGACGGATCACACAGATTTCAGCTGCGGATGCTCTCTAGATATTGACCGTCAAGAAAACGCTGCGCTCTTGGCCGTGATGCCCCGTGTCTTTCCCTGTCTGCGGTGTCCGTGCAGACAGACAGGCTGTGCGTGCGTGCGTGCGTGCGTGTGCGTGCCACTGGCTGTCTGTCTGTACAGAGAGACAGACAGACAGGCTCTGTGTGCGGGCAGAGCTGCGGTCAGATCAGGATCCGATCAGCTGCACCACAGACTGGAAATAACCGCCTGGCAGCTGCTTGTAGTTCTCCGTAGCGGCCACTGTGTGTCGCTGCCGTACACTGACGCAGGTATAGAAGCCTATTTCCGACAGAATAGTGTGGAAAGACTAACAAAAAAATCCATATTTTACGATTAATGAAACTTGAAATAATTTTATTAATATGGTAGCAAAATGTTATATTTACTAAAAGGTTTGGTTGTTTACATTTTTAAAGAAACTGGTGAAAACTCTAAACTTTTTGATGACCTAAAATTAAATAATTTTAATTTGCGAACTTTTTTTAAAATCGTGATAATGAATTAATTTGTTTGTTTGTTTTTCTTGATATTGTATTTATTATGTGTGGAAATTCATAGTCATAGGTGCATAGCCTTTATAACCTTTATCTGTCTTTTTAATTAGTAGTCAAAATATACATATTTGTTTTCATATTATCTGTGTGAAATACCATAAATTGTGGCACAACCATGAGATTTTTCCTTTATTTGGGCTACAACGGAACATTTCAAGTATAACTGTTGTTTAGCACCAAAAGTTATCAAATGCACAGCAAAACAATACACTATGGAGTGGAATGTCGTTTCGCCAGAAAACACTACACTTTTATAACTTCATGGTACTTTTGCCGATCTGATCCAAAGTCAGTCCAGCCCTTAAAACTTTTTTATAACAATATTTCAGAAGAGGTGGGGCTTTATGAAATATAGTTATGTAGAATTGTTCAAGGCTGGACTCTTATCACTCAAGACATGTCTGGACAGGATCAACCAAAATATACAGTCTTGTGTTTGATGGCAAAAAGCCATATTTCACTGCCATGCTATGCCCACGTTGTGTAACCTTCTGCAGAGCTGTTGATAACTTTTGATGATCCCAAAGGCCTTATGATGGTACTGACCAAGATTGAAATTAATCGGGTGAAATCTGTTGGAGGAGTTCATTAAAGTATGCAACATGGTCTTATTATGTAGGCCAGCAGTGGAGCTTCCACCTGCATGTCCAGAAGTGTATTCCTGAGCAAGGGTAGATCGTATGGTGTTAAAAGCACTGGAGTAAACAAAACATGATTCTCACAGTGCTGCCTGCCTCCTCCAGGTGAGTATAAGCCCTGTGCAGGAGAGAGATGATGTCGTCTTCCACTCCCATGTGTTGCTAAGTGAATTGCAGGGGGTCCAGAAACAGTTTCACAACTGCCCAAAGGTGTTTCAGGATGAGTCGCACCATTGACTTAAAGCGACTAGTCTGAAGTCACTGTGTGAATTGGGGTGTTTTACCATAGGAAACCGGGCATGTGGTTTTCCACAAGCTTAAGACCAGCATCAAGCTCAGGCTCAGGCTGAAAATGTACTATAAAAAAAACATACAGCTGAGCAGCACATCCTTTAAGCATCCGTGGGCTGAGTCTTGACGACCTGCTGCCTTTCCTGGGTGAAGGCACCTGAACTCCTTCCTTACATCCTCCACGGTGATATTGGTAACAGCTGGAAAGGTCGGAGGAAGTACATGGACAGGAAACAGTCAAGGCGTAGAGGAGAGATGGTGCAATGAAGGTGCAGTGGGTGGTGGTCTGGAGTTGGGGTAAAAGGTGCTTGGAGAAAGAGGGGTGCTCCAAGTTGGGAAAGGGAGACTGGGGAAGAGAAGTGGATAGAGAGGTTTGGAGATAGTGTATAGTGAGGAGGGCGTCATGGAAGGAGCTAGGGGAATACTGGGCAAATGCCATATCATCAAACCTGTTGAAAAAGAGATTTAACTCATTGACCTGTTTTAAGTCTCCATCAATCCCCTGGGTGGTCATCCTTTCATGGTCAGTGATGGATCTCATGCCACTCCAAACGTCCCTCAGGTTGCTTTGTTGGAGTTTTTTACTATAACACTCCTTACCCTCTTTTATCTTTTCCTTCAACTCAGTCTGTACCTTCTTCATTTCAACTTTGTCACCACTCCTGAATGCAGCCTTCTTCCTGTTTGGAGTTGCTTTAATGTCCTTAGTCAGCCGGGGTTTATTGCTTGGGAAACAGTGTACAGTTTTTGTGGGAATTTTAATGTCAGTGCGACATCAAACTTGGTCGGTACCATCATAAGGCCTTTGGGATCAAAAGTTACTCAGATCTCAGCATAATGTTGCACTATGTGGGCATGACATGGCATGGTGGCAAAATATGGAGAGAGGTATCGTTGAACTCAGCAGACTTCCTGATTTGTCAGTGATGTTTTTTCACCCATTTGTCTAAGCCACATCAGACGTATTGTTGCACTTGACAGGGAGTTCCCTTATTATTGGTGTGACTTTTCACCGCCCCCTGACCTGGCCATGCTCCCTCCATGACTTGTAACCTTCTCCTTCTTCTTGAAGGAGGCCGACAATCGTGATTTCCAGTTTGCGCCAGCTCATGAGTTCCATGTGCCAGCAAGGGCCCCGTGCAGCTTTAGTTAGTATTTACATTTGTCTGTTGTACAGTTGTTTTTGGATAGTTTGTTTTTCAATATTCTTATGTATTTTTCAATATGTTAAATGCTGTGCTTAGTGTTTTATTTTTGCTGCTGCTGTAACAGTAATTTCAGGGTTTTGAATCACTAATCTGGCTGTCTGTCTGTCCATCCATCCATCCATCTAGTTACACATTCCTGTTCGACTAAATTTCAATGGAAATTGTACTTTTTCCATCCAAGGTTTGAAGGGGTTTTTTTTAAAGCTATGGATTTGCAAACAGATGTCAACATAACATTTTAAAAAATTAAAACATTGTAAGGCCAACGTTTGCTAACAAAATACAAAATGTATGTTATTTACAGAAAAACTTAGCAGCTACTCCT
>JAOWBC010040139.1:0-19756 GCA_028566105.1 Hypoplectrus providencianus
GTCCCGGATGAGCCCCACAACTGTCGTGTCATCCGCATATTTCAGGATGTGGTTGCACCACATGGGTTGTACCTGGGACGACAGTCGTGGGTCATCAGGGTGAACAGCAGGGGGCTCAAGACGCATCCCTGGGGAGAGCCGGTGTTCATGGAGATGACACTGGAGATGTTGTTACCCGATCGGACACGCTGGGTTCTGTTGGTGAGGAAGTCCAGTAGTCAGTTGCACAGGGGAGTGTTGATGCCCAGGAGCCACAGTTTACGTACCAGATCCTGGGGAATGATTGTATTGAATGCTGAGCTGAAGTCCAGGAACAGCATCCGTACATGTGTGTTCTTCTCCTCCAGGTGCTCCAGGCTCATGTGGAGAGCGGTGGAGATGGTAACCTCTGTGGAGTGGTTTTTCTGGTATGCAAACTGGAACGGATCGAATGATAGGGGCAGTATGGAGGTGATGTATTCCTTAACAACCCTCTCGAAGCACTTCATGATGGTAGAAGTGAGTGCGACGGGACGAAAGTCATTAAGGCATGTGATGGCTGGTTTCTTGGGAACTGGGATTATTGTGGCTGATTTGAAACACGGGGGGACGATGGCCTGTATCAGTGAGGTGTTGAAGATGTCAGTCAGCACGTGGGCCAGCTGGTCTGCACATCCCTTGATCAGCCGTCCTGGAATGTTGTGAGGGCCTGCGGCTTTCCGTGCGTTGACTTTCCTCACTGGTTCCTCACGATTCTCCTCACTGCGTTAGTCTCAAGTATGAGGGCCTGTTCATCAGGGTGGGGGGTGGCCTTCCTCGCAGGGTTGTTGTTGTGAGCTTCAAACCTTCCCAAGAATTTGTTTAGCTCGTTGAGGAAGCCGACGTCGTCCTGGCAGGGTGAGGGTGTGGCTCTGTAGTCTGTGACAGTCTGGATGCCCTGCCACAGCTGTCTGGTGTTGTTGGAGTCCTGAAAGGAGCCTTGGATCTTTCGACTGTGAGTGCGCTTCGCTGACCTGATGGCCCTATTGAGATTTGCCCTTGCAGATCTGAGCGCTGCCGCATCACCAGATTTGAATGCAGCATTGCGCTCCTTCAGTCTCTCACACATCTTTATTCATCCAGGGTTTCTGGTTGGCACCTGAGATGATTGCCTTGAGACTGTGACTTCCTCCATACACCACTGGATGTAGTCCACCACTGAGGTAGTATACTCCTCCACATTGGTGTGCTGGTCGATGGTCACAGCCTCTCTGAACATGCACTCGAAGCAGTCCTGAAGAGCAGTCATAGCCCCCTTGGGCCACACTCTCACCTCCATCACAGCTGGCTTTTCTCTGATGAGCAGGGGCTGGTATGCAGGAATTAGCATCACAGTGAGGTGGTCTAAGGAGCCAAGATTGGGGCGGGGGCCTGCCCTGAATGCTCCTTCGATGTTGGTGTAGACCAAGTCCAATGTGTTCTTCCCTCTGGTAGCGAAGTCCACATGTTGATGGAGGTTGGGAAGCACAGTCTTCATGTTAGCTTTGTTAAAGTCCCCAGCAACAATAAAGACTCCCTCCGGGTGTTTGGACTGCATATAGCTAAGATAGAACGGTAGATAGAACGGTCTGTATCTCACAATCATAAACTCAATATCCACAGAGCAATGACTGGAGACCAGGGTAGCATTTTTACACCAGCTGTTATTAGTGTAGATGCAAACACCACCACCCCGGGTCTTCCCTGCTTCTGTTGGACCTGAATGTTGTTAGCCTGTCGAGGCTAATGGCTGCGTCAGGAACAGATGAGTTGAGCCACGTCTCAGTGAGAATGAGGATTGCAGCTGTTTCTTGTCTCCCTTTTGGTGTACAAGTCCAGTTTCAGGTAGTCCAGTTTATTTTCCAGGGAGCGTACATTAGCGAGCAGGACTGATGGAAGTGGCAGACGAAACGGCTTGGCCTTTAGCCTTGCTGTGAGTCCGCCCCGGCAGCCGCGCTTCTGTTTCCTCGCACACCGCCTCCGGCGTCTCCGCGGGCGGTATGATACAAGGAGAGAGCAGTATACATGGGCGTGAAGTTCATCAAATAAAGAAATTATGTTATTTTATGTTAATTATGTAATTATTCATTTTCTCAATTACCTCCAGTCACCTCAGAGTCCACACTCTCATTTACCTGGGGATCAGTAAGGATGAGAGGGTCATCACTCTGCAGGGCATCGTGTATTTTTGCAAGGATTCCTGTGGTTGTGGCTTCAAACTCAAACAGTCTGAGTATAACCATGCAAGCAGGCTTCAGCTTCCCCTGGCTGAGCTCAGCGATGAAGACAGACCTAGAAAGTTTGTTGTGGGAGTGGTTTAGATTAAGTCAAATCAATTAATTCCATCTTAAAACACATAGTGTAGTTCACATTACATTTGATGCAATTACAATTGATGAAGTGTTTTTAATTACCTTGGTTACAAAAGATCTGAAGAATTACAAATACAGTTATGTTAGAAGCTAGGAGCATATACCTTTGAAAAAAGCATAAATGTTAATTACAGATATGTACAACCTACCTACCATTTATTTCTTTTGATATACATTTTTATTGTTTCCCCCATTGTTTCACTCAAACACACCCAGGCTCTCTATCGCTCACTCTTTCTCACACATACGCACGCACGACTGCGGTCAAGTGAGCCGTCATTTACTTCTCCGTAGTCAAGCCAGCCGCCTCAATATATGTAGTGCACAAGTATTGGGATATTTATGGTAAATCTATTGAAACTGCTCAGAGCGAGCTGACATGGACCATAAACCCTTCACTTGTCATTCTTTCTCTCTTTTGTCTGCATAAAACTCTAACCTGCAAAAAGGATAATAAGTATTAACTTAATAATAACACACCACGTGAAATAATCAAATTGCATCGCGCTTAAATGTATTTGTTGTGTCGACGTGCGCTTTTCAGAATAAAGTGTTACACAACCAGGCCTAAATACTAGATAAACATAGAAAATAAGGTTAATTGCATGATATTCACATGAGTTTTCATTACATTTTTTTTTTCCTAAAACCCATAGATTTACCATTACTATCCCAATACTCGCACAATACATATATTCAGGCAGCTGGCTTGACTACAGAGAAGTACATGACGGCTGGTTTTCTTTTTACTGTTTGAACTCCACAGTTTAATTTGCACTTCATGTTTCTCTACAGCCTTCATCTGTATGTAGCATGCTCGCACACACACCTTTCTTCAGATTCATTTGTGAATAGGCTTATAGCTTTTAAATTTCAATGATATTACATTCAGGAGCCTTTATGAGTCGGCTAGCCATGTGCTATGCATAGCCGAGCACCTGTTGGTCTTAGCAAACAAATGAGAAAAGTGATACCGAACAGGAAAATTCTGTCGTTTTTATCACCATTCATGTCGCTCTCCTTTAGCGTTAGCCTTTTGTTTCCTTTAAAAAGGACAAAACTGGAATCCATTCTCTTTATTTACTGTACCAAAACTATGCCACGCCAGAGTTCACTGAGGTTCACGACCAACACACTGCTACCTTCCCATCCTGCAACACGGATCAGTCCGCGCGAAAAAAAAAATGTATTTCTGGGCCACGGACTGAAAAGCCTAAAAATTGAAAATGGAAAATGAAAATACAAAAATTCGAAGCGTTTCCGGAAAGATATTTTTGGGAGAAAATGCAATGGTTTTCTTTGAAAAGGGTAATTTAATTGTTTGTCCGATGCTTGTTTCGGAAATGAAAATAGAAAAATTCCCTGTTTTTTTGTTTTCCAATTTGCGTTTGTAAATTAAAAATAGAATGAACGGAAGGTACGGACAAGAAGTAAACAATTGTCATCTGACCTTCTAATAGACCAAGAATGACCTGTTTTCTGCATAGTATTTAGTTCCATATGATTTCTTTAAAAAAAATATTCAAGCATTTGTGTCAAAAAAAAGGCCAGAATGAGATTCAAACTGTTAAAGAGAAGTGAACAATTCATCTCCTACATTTGAATGGACCAGAAATTGCATTTTTCCTGCAAGGGAATTTGTATTGCATTATTTCTTTCAGAAGTTATTCAAGAATTTATTTCAAAATGACCAGAAAAAGTTTTATAATGATGAACACAATTTTGACTGAACTGTTCCCCACTGAAATCTGCCAAAGAGAAGAAAACAATTGACCTCTAACCTTCTAGCAATAATGTGAAAATTGCCAACAAGCTTCTTGAAAATATGCACAACTTTGACCAAACTGCAAACTACCCAAACTACCAAACATCTGTAAAACTTAAAGAGAAATAAACAATTAACTTAATTACACCTATTGTACCCCTAATTTCATGTTCTGTGCATAGAAATTCATTCCACATGATTTCTTTCAAAAAAAATTATTCACACATACATGTCAAAATGGCCACAATTAGCTTCGTCAAAATAAAAGCTATTTTGATCACACTGTTAAGAAATGTAAACTGTTAAAGAGAAGTAAACAATTGACTTCCGATCTTTAAACTGACCAGGAATTGCATTTTTCTGGCATAGCAGCTAGTTACATATGATTTCTTTCAACAATTACTCAAGCATTGATATAAACAAAGCCAAAATATAGTTAATCCAAATAAGCACAAATTGACCAAACTCTTATCAACTGAAATTTGTTTAAGATAAATAAACAATTGCCCTCTTACCTTCTAATGGACCGGGAGATGCGTGTTTCCTGCAAAGTAATTAATTGCACATGATTTCTTTCATAATTCATTTAAACATTAATATCAAAATGGCCAACAGGCTTCGTAAAAATTAGCACAACTTTGACCCAAGTGCCAACAACTGAAAATCAGTGAAAGAGAAGTAAACAATTAACTTCACTGCATCCAATGTACCCAAAATTATATGTTTACTACATAGAAATTAGTTCCCACATGATTTATTAAAAAAAATATTCAAGCATGGATGTTAAAATGGCAAAAAAATGAGCTTTTTCAAATTTACCAGGATGTTGACCCAACTCCCAACAACTGTAAAACTGTTAATGAGAAGTAAACAATTAACTACAGTAAATCTATTGTACCCAAAATGACATGCTTCCCGCATAGTAATTAATTCCACATTATGTACTTCAATAAAGTATTTAAGAATTTGTGTCAAAATGGCCAGAATAAGCTTTGTCAAATTAAAAACTATTTCTACCAGTGTTGAGAACGGTAAACTGTTAGAAAGAAGTAAACAGTTGACCTCTGACCTTCCAATGGATACAGACTCCCGATATATGATGCAGTGAAGAAAAATAATATCCAGGATCAATTGAGAGAGGGTTTTCCTCTTCCACTTTATCCTGGATTCTTCTCAGCAGCCTGACTTGTTTTCCAGTTACATTTGGTGATCCATCTGGGGTGACATTGGCAAGTTTACTCCAAGGTAGCTTCATTCTTTGGATGACGGCAGACACCCAGTCATACAAAACCTTGCCCCGGGTTTGTCCTTTCAGGACTCCTTGGTCAAAAACTCCTCCATTGTCTCAAAACTGTTTTTAATCCCTCAGATAAAAATAAGAAGCTGAGCAATGTCTTTTATATCGTTACTTTCATCCATTAATATAAATTAAAGAATTCAGCCTTTTTGGTTTAACTCGCTGGCTATGTCGTCATCAATTAGCTTCATGTGGCAAGTCACTGTCCTGCGTGATAAATTGACTTTTCCAAACTTGTCTTTGCTCCCCAGACACAAGAGACCTGCTGTCTCTATCCATGCATTCTTTCATAAAACTTCATAAAGGCTTGCTAACCTTAGCTAGTTTGAATACTAGCAAAAACCTTGCCTTGGTACTTGACTTTTGAATTGCACTTTGTCGTTGAAAAAAGTTTTGCTTTTGTGTTTTGTGTTGGCAGTTTGCTAGCGAAGTTAGCATGCTTCGTAGCAAAGTGACGGCTGATATTGTACTATTTCAATACTGCGACCATTTTGTGGCATATCAGACAGACAGCTGTTGATCTGACTTCAGAGAAAAAATAGTTTGCTGTCCGCTCCTTATTAAACGCTCGTGACTCACTGTCCACTTTTCTTTTCTTCTGACCACTAATTTCTATGGAAAGTTTCAAGGGGAAACGTGTGTGAATAAGAAAGAAAAAAACACTCAACAGAGGCCAGTGCACATGGGGTTTGCCATCTCCTGGGGGAATGCCAGCCCTGCGACAGGCTGGCCACCTGTCCTAGGTGTACCCTGCCTTTGGCCCCATGCCGGCTGAGATAGGCACAGCCTCCCCGTGACCTGGGAAGACCTGGATTAAGCGGTTAAGATAATGAATGAATGAATGGATGAATCAATGGATGAATGAATGAATGAATGGGGGAATGCCATCTACTGGGGGAATGCCGGCATTGCAGGGAACATGCCAAATAATTAAGGTTTTGTATTATTATTTAATATAATAATGAGAAATTCAGCGGGCCGGATTAAAAAGCCCAACAGGCCGTGTATGGCCCCCGGGCCATAGTTTGCCCATGCCTGCTTTAGAACCTCAGTAGCCTCTGGTGTCAATTTCCTGACTGTGAGTTTAGTTGCAGGTTGCCTCCACACACAGGGTTTGTAACACATGTCCAGAATAATTGAGTTGTGATCTGACCCGGTGGTGGTAAAGCAGTAGCTCTGAAGGCCTCTTTCACATTAGTATACAGCAGATCAAGGGTTTTATTTTCTCCGGTGGGGCAATTAACAAACTGTATAAATCCAGTCAGGTGTGAGGAGAGGGAAAAAATTATTATAAGTCTCTTGATATCATCAAGAGTGCTTCAGGGAGTTCAGTCTGTATCCTAGCAACTAGGTCATGTATGACTTCACATTGAACTTAGGCAGTTGCAGTGGGTGGGATGTACATGCCCTATTAAAAAAATATTCAAGCATTTACATCAAAATGGGAGGAACAAGCTTTTTGAAAATAAGCAGAACTTTGACCCAACTTCTAACAACTGTAAATCAGTTAAAGAGAAGTAAATAAAAAAAAGAAAAAAAAATGTACCTCACCGCCTTACTTTGCATGTTAAACCTTTTGCTTGCTGTGTGGCTGTGCTGTAGCCTAAGTTACATATTTTTTCTGGAGTGTTATCGATTTTTCTTTTACAAGTATCCCTTACAATGCCAGAGCAGAAGAATAGGACTGAGGGACAGGCAGATTCTGTGCCGTAAGTTGAAATGAATGTTCAAGGGAGCTTGCTGCTATGGTCTTAAGCAGATGTCTGGTTATTGGGAGGGGAGCTGGGAGGGTTTTTGTCATTTACTCTTTACTTTCACAATGCCGGTACTTATCTTAGAATTGCCTTAAACTCTAGGTCATACTAGAGCCATTATCTTTCACTTGCTGTGTATCAGTATTTCATTTCTGTTTCATCAGACATCTAAGCATTATTAGAGTCTGTTACCTTCATTGTACACTTTCAGTTGATCAGAATGGATAGCAGCAGTAGATAGATGTTTGAATCTCCTGAAATGGAATGTTAAGGGTTTAAATCACCCTGTTAAGAGGAGGAGAGTGTTCTCCTACATGAAACAGTTTAAAACTGCAATTGCCTTTCTTCAAGAAACACATATTCATAGCTCTGATAATAATCGTCTTATGATGCATCCACTCATCCTTTCAGGCGAAGGCTAGGGGGGGTCTCAATCCTTAATAATCCTTAATAAGAATGTTGCATTTGAAGAACATAGCATAGTTTCAGACACAATCAGTCGTCTCCCAAACAGGGGTTGGTAAGTAGGTCTGCCTCATTTATTCAGGCTTTCTTATCTAATTACAGTATTTACGATGTGTTGCGGTCTCTTCATCCAAATAAGAAAGAATACTCTTTTTTCTGACATGTTCATCATACTTTTTCTAGGATTGACTATTTTGTTTTATCGGTAGCCATTTAGTTCCTTTTACCAGTTCTTGCAAGTGTCTGAGTATAGTGATACCAGACCACACCCCTGTTGTTCTTTCTCTCTTTCTTCCAAATCTTCCCAAATTCCCAAATTAGAGGACACTAGCACTTTAATTCGACCCTGTTGTCAGACAGTGAGTTTGTGAAATTTATGGAGTAGCAGATAGTCTTCTTTCTCCATACAAATACTGTCCCTGAAACCTCTAGTTTGACTGTTTGGGATGCCTTAAAAGCTTATTTAAGGGGACAAATAATTTCCTATTCTGTCAATATGAAGAAGAGAACACGTCAACAAAGATTAGAACTTTCTACCCAAATTAAGGTTACTGATCACCCGTACTCTTAAATTAGGGACCAAGACCCAACTTCAAACTAAATTTGACCTCCTCTCAACGTATCCAACTGAACATCAACTGCTAGAGAATAAAAGTCTATTATATTCTCATAGTGACAAATCTGGTAAGATGCTAGCCAATCAGTTCAGGGGATTAAAAGCAAAGCGCCTAATATCTAACTCAAATTGGATGGTGGCAGTCTTACCTCTGACCACACCAAAATTGATGACTCATTTAGAAACTTTTACTCCAAACTGTACACTTCTGAATACGCAGAAGACGAGACTGGGTAGGAGAATTTCCTAAATAGCTTAAACTGGAAACTGGAGGAACCTATATCACAAGAGGAAATACAATTAGCCATTACTTCATTACAATCTGGTAAATCCTTAGGACCCAACGGATTTCCTGTCTAATTTTTCAAATCCTCTTTGCTTTCACCTCAATTGAGTTTGGTGCTGTCCGATTCCTTTAAGCAGAGCAAATTGCCAGCTTCATTCAATGAAGCTTGCATTACTCTCGTGGCAAAGAAGGACAAAGACCCAACAGAGTGCTCCTTCCTACAGGCCTATTGTTCTACTTAATGTTGACGTCAAAATTTTGGCTAAAATTTTGGCAAAAGTTTAGCTTGATGCAGAAAAGGCATTCGACAGCATAGAGTTGAAGTATTTATTTACGACTCTCAAAAAATTTGGCTTTGGCATTAATTTCATTACGTGGATAAAATTACTGTACCTGTGCCCTACTGCTTCAATCCTCACCAATAATCAACAGTCAGAACCTTTTAATCTTCAAAGAGGAACTCGACAAGGTTGCCCTTTAAGTCCACTCGTTTTTGACCTGGCCATAGAACCATTAGCAATCGTACTCCGATCCTATGAGGACATTTTGGGAATTCGTAGGAAAGATGAAGAACATAAAGTGTCCTTTTATGCTAACGATATCTTGCCTTATATATCCAGACCTGACACCTCTATACCTGCCATACTCTCATTACTCACTCAGTTTGGCGGATTGTTTGAACAAGAGTGAACTTTTTCCTGTTAATACAGAGGCTCAGTCATTTGTGTATGAGAATCTCCCTTTGAAGAT
Source organism: Hypoplectrus providencianus (assembly GCA_028566105.1). Classification (NCBI taxonomy): domain Eukaryota; kingdom Metazoa; phylum Chordata; class Actinopteri; order Perciformes; family Serranidae; genus Hypoplectrus; species Hypoplectrus providencianus. The sequence continues at coordinate 9,303 of JAOWBC010040139.1, forward strand.
TGTTAAAACTCAGTTTATTTATCTTGGCGTCACTGTCACAAGGAGACATAAGGTTCTAAGAGAACTTTCTCACTCTGTTGAATCATGATGAGAAACAGCTTTTCCAGCAGTGGTCCCCTCTATCCACTTCATTAGTTGGCTGAATTAATTCAGTAAAAATTAACATTCTCCCTAAATTCTTGTACCTCTTTCAGTCAATACCTACTTTTATTCCCAAATCTTTTTTTGACTTATTGGACTCCACTATATCAAACTATACATGGAAGGGTAAGCGGCCACGGTTAAAAACAGTCCATCTTCAATAATCTAAAAAATGATGGTGGCTTGGCATTCCCTAATTTTTGTTACTACTGCTGGTCAGCTAATATACGTTTTCTTTTCTATTGGTCTCACTATTGTGACCAACCTGACTGTCTGACATGGAGCTAAATTCTGTCGAAAACTCTTCTGTAGTTGCTTTACTCGGCTCCACCCTCCCTCTCGCAATCCAGTCAATTGACAATCCCGTCATTAAACACACTGAGAATTTGGGCTTAGTTCAGAAAGCATTTTGGATTTAATTCTTTCTCTCTCTCTCAAGTCCTATTTTATCCAACCATCTCTTTCAGCCATCCTCAATTGACTCTGTCTTTCTGGAATCACATAGCAGAGGTATTGTGCTTTTAATAGATCTTTTTGTAGATAACATCTTTACTTCTTTTTAGCAACTATCGAGAAAGTTCAGTCTACCAAACTCACACTTCTTCAGGTACCTACAAACCAGACATTTTCTCAAATCTCTTATTTGGATCTCCCTGTGGCAACGGACAAAGGCATCACAGAGAAGCTTCTTAGTTTATGCCCTTCAAGTAAGTGGTTAATTTCTGTTATCTATATATAAGAGACACCCCTTTGGACAAAATCAAAGAGGCCTGGGAGTAGGACTTAAATACCTTCATCGTCAGATAATAAGTGGGACTCAATCCTCAAGCTGGTTAATTGGTCATCTTTCAGTGCCCACCACTGTCTGTTACAGTTTAAGATCGTACACAGAGCTCATATACCAAAAGCTATAGTATCTCACATGTATCGATGTTAATCCCCTCTGCTACTAATGTAAAAGGGAATAGGCAAGTGTGCCAGCTTACAGAAATACTAGGGGGAAATCTTTGAAACCCTCTCAGCTATGATCAATCTTGACCTTTCACCTGATGCATTCGTGGCACTGTTTGGTATCACAGAAGATAAAGTGCATTTAAACCTGACCCAACGCCGCATAGTGGCATTTAATTCTCTCTTGGCCAGATATACTTTATTACTGAGATGGAAGGGCTCTGTTCTGCCTACTCATGCCCAGTGGCTGAGAGACACTATGAGAGACACTTACCCTGGAAATAAATCATTATTCAGTCTGTAACCTGAACAATCAGTTTGAGAAGGTGTGGGGACCCTTCCTCAAGTACTTTCATAATCTTCAGCCAAGTTGAAATGTTTCTCATTGCTGTTTTATTGCTTCTCCGTTGTCTTTGTGTGTGTGTTTCTTTTTTTCTCTTTTATTTCATACCTGACTGCCAGCTCCTTGTTTATTTATTTACTATTTTTGCTCTTTGACCTAGTTTTCTTTATACTTCTAATACCGGCTTGTGAATGGGGTGGGTGATGTCTGGGTTTGGATTGTGTTTGTGCATTCTGACCATTTTGTTGTTACTGTTGATTGTTATACAGTTGACATACTGTTCTCTTTGTAATGGTCTGACTAATGGAAAATTCAATAAAAATCTAAAGAGAGAAGTAAATAATTAACTTGAAAATTGCATGTTTCCTACATAGAAAAATTATTTTCACATGCTTCTTTCAAAAATGAATCAACCATTTATTTCCAAATGGCCAGGATAAGCTTCATCCAAATAAGTTCAATTTTGACCAAACTGGCAATAACTGTAAACTGTTAAAGAGAAGTAAACAATTTACCTCTAACTTTCCAATACACCAGAAATTGCATGTTTCCTTCAAAGCAATTAGTTCCACATAATTTCCTCAAATTAATATTCAAGAAATAGTTCTCAAATAAATAACAGCAGCAGAAGAGTCTTGAGATGAGTGTCCTTTCTCAGGGAATGTCTCCTTAGCACCATAGCAGCTTCCACCACTGAAGGAAATACTGTAGCTCCTTTCTTCAGCATCATGCCCATGGTATGAATTTGTCCTCCCTCCCAGCCTGGAAGGACAAGCTCCTGTTCTGTTGCCAGGACCACAGCCAGCTGCTGCCACCAGAAAGCGTCTCATTGCACCTGCCTCCACCACACCAGCACAGTCCATGTCATGTCTCCTGGGATGTTGCTAGAACAGAGTGCAGCAAAATATTTTTCACACATTTTGCTTGTATATGTTGTAAATGTTGTATTTATAGTTTCCTGTATGTATATGTTTTTTTTATTAAGTGTGTGTGTGCGTTCATTTTAACAATTGGTCATTTAAATAATTGTTTGTTTGGTAATTTAATGATCTAAAGGCTGGTTAGATTTGCCTTCCTTCACATTTATGGATTTGACATCTACACTGGCAAAGACAAATCCCAGAACATGATAATTTCTATTATGTGAATTTCTTAAGAATGATTAAGACTTATTGATAAAAAAAAAACAAACACTTAAACACAACAGCAAATTTGACATTAGTTAATTGCCGCTACCACTGACAGGATTAAAAATAGAAGCAACATCAAACCCCTTTGCAACAGCGAGGAAAAGGTGATTGGTCAAAAGTAAGCCAGTGGGGGAGAATATGATTGGTCAAAAAGAAGCCACAGAAAGAACATGATTGGGTCATAAAAAAAAAAAATTGGCAGCCAAATATTGTCTGCCCTGCGATAGGCCAGCCTATCGCAGGGCAGACAAACAGACAAACACATACACGCACACATTCACACCTACGGTCAATTTAGAGTTGCCAATTCACCGAATGTGCAGGTTTTTGGACTATGGGAGGAAACCGGAGTACCCGGAGTAAACCCACGCACCCACGGGGAGAACCTGCAAACTCCATACTGAAGTGCCCGGCCGCCTGGGTTTTGAACTCGCAATCCCTGGCACCAAGCACTCTTGCTGTAAGACATGAGTGCTAACAATATTACACATTATTAGTCAAAATTAGATACTTTACATAATGCAAAACTAAATGATATGATCGTATAGTGGAATAAAATACACAAACTTCATTTATACACATTATAACCAGGTGGCAAATTAAACTTAATATAACAGACCGTACATATTTGATCCAGAATCTGACCGTGAAAATGAGGAGGCAGCTGATGAAGTATTGCCACAGCAACAGCAGGATGTCTGTGCATGGTAGGTTATATTTTACTGTGTTCTTGATATTACTCTGATTTGTCTGTATATATGCTAAAGTTAGCCTCAGCTATATCAAAAAGAAATGGAACATTAGCACACAATTGGAACAATTTCTTGTAAGATGTTACATTCTGTTACCTGCCAGAGTGCCCTAACAGGGTGTTTTTCTTGTTAGGGTCCGAGTGCAGTCGATGACTGGCGAAGACCCTATTGTAATTGGTTTGGTCCATTTTTAATATTTTTGTAGCAAATGAATCGTAAATTGCGTTGCCTCATCATATTCGAAAACTCACGAAATTTGGAACGTAGGTCAATCTCCCGTGAAATTTAAGTATTTTAATGGTCTCAAAGAGGGGCGTGGCCAAATGGCTCAGTGGCGCCCCCTAGAAAATTTCGAAAAGGCCCAGCCATAGAGGAAATTTTGGCGTAAAGACACGAAATTCGGTAGGAACATTTGTCATGGCAATACAAACAAAAAATTGAATGAACGAACGAACCATTCGGCCGCCAACATAAACGGGAAATGCCGTTTTCGCCGTTTTTTGCCATTTTGGGCGTGGTTTGTGAACGAACTCGTCCTAGAGATTTCACGTGGTCAATGTCCCATTTGGTCTTGAAAGGTTTCTCATTACTCAAAAGATGTGCACGTGGCATGGCAGCGAAAAATGGTGCTTTGCCAAAAAACACGATATCCTTGTAACTTTGCCATAAATTTTCAGATCTGCCCAAAAATTGGTACGCAGGATCCCGGTCCAGCCCTGAAGCGGCATAAAATATCCAGGAGCCCCGCCCCTTTTGGCTAGGCCACGCACCCTTGTATTTTTTTTTCCATTTCACGTACTTTAACGGGCTCCTCCTTCAGATTTCATCAGATCGCATTCAATCCAGGTCTCTTACATCATAAGAGGTGTGTGATCAAAAGTCATCGGAAGGTTTCTCATTAGTCGAACTATGTGGTCGTGGCATGGCGGCAAAAAATGGCATCTCGCCACGAGACATGAAATTGCATAACTCTGCCAATGTTTGGCCGATCTGGTCCAAACGTCTAACATGTGATGTGAGTCCGGCCCTGCATTGTCCTACGTGTCAATATTAGCCAATAGTCATGGCGCACCCCAGTGGCAGCAGGTGGTATTGCATTTTTGACCTTGCCCCGGAAGTAGGTTTCATGGAGAGACACGAAATTTGGTACACTTATGTAACTTGATGAGACACACAAATAAGTCTCTTGGACCCAAATCTAAAAATGTACCGGAAGTCGGCCATTTTGAATCGAAAATGGCGTTTTCGCCATTTTTCATCATTTTTGGGCGTGGTTCGTGAACAAACTCCTCCTACAAATTTTTTGCGACGGACTTCTAACATGGTCTGTACCATCATAAGGGATAGGTAATCAAAAGTTATTGAAAGGTTTCTCATTAGTCAAAAGATTTCCACGTGGCATGGCGGCGAAAAATGGCGTTTCACCAAAAAACACGATTTCCGTGTAACTTTGCCAAATATTGTCCAATATGCCCCAAAATTGACATGCATGATCAGGGTCCAGCCCTAAACAATTTAATGTGACAAAAATTTTATAAGCCTGGTCCCCTTTGTTTTGGCCACGCCCCTTAGCGTCAAATTAGCACGTTGCAGACAATTAAAACCTGCTCCTACCAGTTACGACAGATTTCCTTTAAACCTGGTCATTTATATCATAACGACTGTATAATCAAGTGTGATGAATAGCATCGTCCGTGCTCAAACTATGTGGATGTGGCATGGCAGCAAAATGTGGTTTTTCGCCATAAAAACACAAAATTGTGTAACTCTGCCATTCTTTGGCTGATCTGGTCCAAATTTCTCACATCACGTCATCAGACTCTGGCCCTAGACAGTCCTACGTGTCAATGGTGGCCACTGGTCATAGTGCCCCCCGGTGGCAGCAGGTGGTATCGCGTTTTTGACCTAGCCCCGGAAGGAAGTTGCACACGTAGAGACACGAAACGTAGTACACTGATATATCTTGATGAGACACAAAAAAATTTCTGGACCGAAATCCTAGTCGGGGAGGGTGTTGTTGAATGTGGGTGGTCAGACAGTATTGTTTTACAGTGTGGGTGGCGCAGGTGCAGGACCCCTGTATACTGGGGCTGGACTTTTTGAGGTCTGGACGCTGCCTGCTGGATCAAGGAGAGAACACATTAGCTTTCCCTGGGGGCCTCACCATCAGAATGGTACCACCCACACAGTCCCCAAAGTCACGACCCCTGGTTGCGACAGCTGTAGAGATCTACGGCCCTGACACAACTCCCCAGTCTGCAGCCCCCTGCCACTGGTGCCCCATGTCCCCAGCAACAGCCGGCCCCCCTCTGCACACTCCTGTTCATCTTCTCCAGCCCAACCAACTACAGTGGGGGAGACGGACAGGTTGGCGGCGGTAAGAGAGATATTGAGACAGAATTGTGACCAGTTGGAGCAATGGCAGCAGGAGGAGTTGTGGAGGGTGTTATCTGACTTTGCAGACATTTTCGCACTATCAGACAATGAAGTGGGCCTGCCACACCTGGTGCAGCATGAAGTAGACACTGGGGATGCGCAGCCCATCAAGGCACATCCCTGGCGCCTCCCCATGGCTCACCGGGAGGGCGCGGACAGAGCGGTGGAAGAAATGCTAAGAGCTGGCATTATGGAGCCATCCAACAGTCCATGGGCCTCGGGAGTGGTAATGACCCGGCCACCTTTGAAAGACTCATGGACCGGGTGCTGGCTGGCATCCCCCGACAGAAATGTGTGGTGTATTTGGATGACATCCCGGTCCATGGGAGATCCTTCCAAGCTGCCTTGGAGTCACTAAGGCGGGTGTTACAGAAAGTGTCGGCAGCCGGCCTGAAACTACACCCACAAAATTGCCGCTTTATGAGGAGGGAAGTGGAGTTTTTGGGTCACAGACTGGGGGTGAAGGCATCAGCACACTGGAAGAAAAAATGCATAAGGTAAGAGACTGGCCCACACCCACTGACCAATGACAACTAAAAAGCTTCCTTGGCCTGGCGTCATATTACAGGAAGTTTGTGCGGGGTTTCTCCTGCATAGCTGCCGCCCTGTACCACCAGCTGCAGAAAGGCAGGAGCTTCACTTGGAAAACACAGTGCCAGCAAGCCTTCGGCTCCCTCTGACGGAGGCCCCCATCCCCCCGACCCCACGTAGCCATTTGTGCTAGACACTGATGCCAGCAACGTAGGCATGGGCGCAGTGCTAGCTCAGGTGGCACCAGAAGGAGAGAGAGTGGTGGCGTATTTCAGCACAACCTTCAGCAAGACGGAATGCTGCTACTGCGTCACACGCCAAGAGCTCTTCGCCATGGAGTCAGCGATAAGACACTTTAAGTACTACCTGTGTGGCCGTCCCTTTACTATCAGGACGGATCATTGTGCGCTTCAATGGCTGATGTCCTTCAGAGAATCAGAGGGTCAAGTCACACGCTTGATTGAAACTCTGCAGTCCTTTGTTTTTACGGTGGTACATAGAGCCGGGGTCTGCCACGCTAATGCTGATGCCCTGTCATGTCGGCCCTGTGCCCAGGAGGGGTGCCGATACTGTGAGCGGAGAGAGGCACGTGAGAGAGAGCTCTGTATCGAGGAGGAGGCATGCCCCATGCATGGGCGGGTCGGACCAGTCTGCTGGGGAACGCAGATGGTCGATGTGGCTGAGTGGCAGACACAGGAGGAGCAGGACAGGGATATACAGCCAGTGCAGCAGTGGGTTGAAGCAGGACAGAGACCACCCTGGGAAGAGGTGCCAGGGTGCTCCACTGCAACAAAAGGACTGTGGGCAGTTTTTGATGCATTGAGGGTGAGGGATGGGGTTCTAAAGAGAGCCTGGAAAGAGCCCGCCATGGGAGAGGAAAGGTGGCAGGTGGTAGTTCCTGGTTCACTGAGAGACGCTGTGCTGAAAACATCCCATGGGTCTACAAGGGCGGGCCACTTCGGAGTAGCCAAAACACTCCACCGGCTTTGTCAGGGATTTACTGGAGGCAGGTGAGAAGGGACGTGGAGGACTTTTGCCGCCGCTGTGACCTCTGTGCTGCCTACAAGGGCCCCCCAGATCAGTCCCGTGCAAAATTACAGCAACAAGCAGTGGGGGCTCCCATGGAAAGATGGCATCATGGGCCCATTTCCACGCACCAACGCAGGCAACCGGTACGTGTTGGTTGCCATGGATTATTTTACAAAATGGCCTGAGGTGTATGCAAGCAGGCAGCAGAAACCATCCACAGTGACCAAGGGAGGAGTTTTGAATCACAGGTAGTAGGTAGTGTAGAAAAACTAATTTATTATTCCACAGCAGGCATTTATAAAACGTGCACAGGTCAGACTCAACACGAGGGGGTGTTCAACAACTCCCACTAATTGCGTAGGCGCTTTAGAAAGGACAATGAGTGTTTTTCTGTTATTGACCATATTACTGTGTTTCTGCTGCCACCTACTGGCCAATAAAAACATAGCCTAGAATCATACAGTACTTTGCATCATCACTGCTACTGACAATATTAGTATGGAAACAATAACTAAAATAAATATTTGCTTTTTTTTTTTACAGGTGCTACATTCCAAAATAAATGTTGTCCCCAACATCTGCTTTAAGTTGCAGTTTAACACTTGTCAGAGCTATTAACTCTTAGAGTTCTCTTCTGGCTCTCGGTGAAGGCGGACACTTTTTTCCTCCCTATGCCCCTAAAAGTGCACAGTGTGGCATTTGGCTTTTTTTGCCTTTTCTTTCCTCCTGTTTTAGCTTTTCCCCCTCCTGTTCCTTGTCCTCATGTATACCAATGTGTCTTAAATGTTCTTGGATGGGTGTAACTGTCATTGAAAATTCGTATGCTTGCTTTTTGTAATGCATATGACAATAAAGGCAATATCATCATATATCATATTAACAAAATGTACAACGTAAACATGGAAAATATTCTTGAATGTTACATGTCTCGCAAAATGGCAATTACTGACTTCTAAAAGTGAGAAGACAGTAAATAAATATTTGTGCATTTTCACAGATTTACCTCATGAGTACATTACCATTGTATGATACGTGATTTCATCACACTACTCCACAGTCACAATGAGCAGTCATAACCATAGGATTGTACTACACAAATGCTCTGGTACACAACACTCTTTCATTACAGTAGATGCTCAGGAGACCATTTCAGGATACCATTTACCTTACTTCACTGCCATAACTTATCTTATAACACAAACCATATATGAGTAAGTGTCAAAGTGGTGCAACTGGTGAACTTACATCACTTTAAATGCTTCTGTTCTCAGTCAATTATTTTTTAGGAATTCTGTAATGGACAGTAACCACTCAGTTCACAAACAGTCCATGTTTCAGTGTCCACATTTCATAGCACTTCTTGCACTAGTTTATGCAGACAGTTCATTGGTAATAACCTGTGGGAACCAGAGTAAGATAAGCAAAGTGTGTTCCAAACATCTGTGGAGGGGGCCAGGGCAGAAAACATTGTCCATTTCCCTGTGCAGGTGTATTTACATACTATGGGTTGACATGAGGCCCTACCACACAATGACTGGGCTGGCCTGAGGATTTCGGTCGCTTGTTTCTCTGTGACCTACGTGGCTATGTGACAAAACATTCTGTTTCCTGATCACTAGGTGGATCTGCAAGCTGATCAGTCCCTGTCACCTCATGTGAATCACGTCCATCAGTGTCTTGTCCCATTTCATTGTCATCCACAAATGTTTGCTCTGGAGCATCAGTCCTAGACTCAACTGTCTCTGCAGCAGACTCCTGCTGAGATCATTTGGTGTGCAACATTTTGTTCTCCTGACAGGTGGTGTTGATGTCCAAGTCCATGAGCACAATGATAATCTTCCTCATCTGAGCTCTCTGAATTATCTGATATTTCTGGTGTTTTGCTGTCTCTGTGTCTTTTCTTGTGTTGAGGGTTCAACTTTTGTGCTCTCATCAGTTTTTGAGGTTGTTGGAGCGGCAAGGCATTACATGGCATCAACATATTGCGATGGAGGATTCTGCCTCTCCCAATGCCGCGTTTTGATTTTACCTCATAAACTGGGATGTCTTTTCCCTTTTGCGAGACATGTATTTGATCTTCACAGTATGATCGCAGGTTTCCCAGTCCTCCACGCTCTGACATGTTTCTCACAAGGATGCGATTACCTGGAAAAAGCATATAACTTTGCCTTTTGTGATCATAGTATTTTTTGCCTCTTATTGTAGTCTTTTGAATAGTTTTGGTGGCAATGTCATATGCTTCTTTCATATGTTGTTGCCATTTTTGAGCATATTCCTGATGTGACTTGCAACCTTCCTCATCATTTATCCCAAAGACCAAGTCAATTGGCAAACAGGGGTTTCTTCCTAAGAGCACATAGAAAGGAGAGTATCCCGTTGCCTCGCTGGTTGTGCAGTTGTAAGCATGTACAACTTTGTTCACATATTCACTCCAATTTCCCTTTTTGTCTTCATCCAAGGTTTGCAACATTGATTGACAGCTGACACCCAGTCCAATTCATGATGCATTTGAGTTTCAACTGCACTGAAGATGGCACCTACTACTTTAGGTGAGTACTGTTCGGTACACCCTGCCATATAAGAGTCCATGTTCGGAGGTATGCGAGTCAAGAAATCTGCATCAGTGTTTGCTTTTGCTGGACGGTGATTCAATGTCATGTTGAAGTCAGCATGTTCAGAAACCCAGCGATGTCCTGTTGCATTCAGTTTAGCTGTGCTTAGAACATAAGTGACAGGATTATTGTCACTGTACACTGTTACAGATGGAGCGTAAAACAAATAGTCTCTAAACCCCTCTGTAACCGCCCACATAAGTGCTAGAAACTCCAGCTTCCCTGAATGCAATTTGTAGTTCTTTTCTGCTGGTGTTAATGTTGGTGAACCATAGCCAATAACCCTGAGTTTACCTTCCTGTCTTTGATATAAGACTGCTCCCAGCACTTCCTCTGAAGCATCAATATGCTGGATAAATTGGTCCTGAAACAGAGGATAAGGCATGACAGGTGGGTTAGTTAAAACATCCACTAGATAATTTTATGCTTTCTGCTGAGTGTCAGTCCATACTGTTTTCTGATGGGGGCG
>JAOWBC010040316.1:0-10213 GCA_028566105.1 Hypoplectrus providencianus
GTGTGTGTGTGTGTGTGTGAAATAAAAGTACCAACATAAGGATTTAACGACATCTAGTGGTGAAGTTGACTCTCATTCGTTCAGATATCTTGAGGTCAAAGGTCAAGGGAACCCTCGTTTTTTGTTTTTTTTTTTAATTTTATTTTTTTAGCCCCTTTCCTGATAACATATCATCACACAGTACTAATAATACAAACAGATTCTTCAGATCCAGTATTTTTCTAACTAACATTAATTTCATCCAATAAAACTAGAAAAGGGTTGTTAAGTTTGTTTAATGTTTTTGTTTTGTTTTTTAAACACAGGGTTTTGGGTTTGATTTTTTTGTTTGTTTGTTTGTTTGCTTGCTTGCTTTTGCACATACTGTTCGCTGTGTTTTTGTATGTATATGGTCGAATCGTCTCAAACAAGCTGATACTGCCACCTACTGGCCGACCTTTGCAAATGCAACACAAATTTCTCAAAATAAGGATGGCAGACGGACGGCCTCGCCGGCAGCTCAGGTTTGTTCTTCTGTATCTTTCTTGAGAGCTGGAACTTGCAGGTAAATAACATTTTGATACATGAAGTGGCAAAAATAAGTACTTAAAAAATAATGCTGGCCCAAAAATTAAACTGCATTGCTCCGTTAGTAATGTATTGAAGTGGTGAATCTGCTTATCACTTCCAAACCTGTTTCTAACTATTAGTCATGTTCATGTCAGAATATGTAAAGATAGGCTCAGGTCTAATAAGACAGTATTTCAATTACATTTAGCTGTCTACCTTTTAGTATATATGACGTCAATCAAGCCTCGTGGACATTTTAAAGTGTATTTCTTATTCTTCTCTTTGGTTTTAATTTTTCATTTGGGCACAGGAAGATACAAAGCTATCTGTTTCTTTACTGTGACTCGTTGCCACCAGAGGGCAGTGTCAGCTGAACATTTGATTTAAAAAGTAAAGTTCCCTTCATCAGATATAAATTAAATATATATGTTGACAATTCAGTTACTACAGTTTGTTGTATTATTATTATTATTATTATTATTATTATTATTATTATTATTATTATTATTATTATTATTATAATCATTATTTTAACAGTATGCCCTGGATAAATCTTACATTTACTTCATCAAATCAAGAAGAGGGAACATAAAAAGGTTGAGAAGTATTAAGGTTTGAAGGAACAGTTATGGAAGGTTAAAGCAGACGTGGTTTCCATGGTAGGGAAGCACCAGGGGCAGTGACCCCTAAACAGGGAGTGTGGCTCCAGCAGGTCCAGGGAATAACATCTGAAGCCTGGGTCCAGAAGAGCAAAGTCCTCGGAGCCACTCAGATCCTGCACAGAACCCTCAAAGTCCCAGGCCTGTTAGGGAACTTGAAACTGACAGGCAAATTTACTTAGAGTATTTTTGTTTTAATGGTTCTGCTCCCTGTCAGAAAAGTTGGAAAGAAGTTAAAAAAATCTCTTTGGATTTTTCACAGTCTATTTAATATTTTGAATCTTTTCAAATCAGAAAATTGTGAATCATCACTCCAGCTGAGTCTGTCACAGTCTGAGGGTTTTATGAGGAGGCAGAGCATTTTGGTGCAGTCTGGGATGCTTTGAAATCGTAATGAATGCTGCAGGGAACTGGAGAGTGTTATTATTGGTGTCTGAGCCTCAGTGGATGGGCCTCCAACACCTCCAGACAGAGAGAGGAAAGCATCTGGGGAAGACAGATAGAAGCAGGAGCATAAAATATCTGTATTACGTCGCTGAATTGTGGTTGTTCTTGCCCTTTGTTTTGGATTGTGGTTTTTTTTTTTTTTTTATTAATTTCTAATTAAGCTCTTTTTAAATGGAAAATATTATTAATTGTGGACAATGGAAGGAAAATGAGCTGTGAAGAAGTGATGCGGATGTCCCTCGCTGACTACTGAAACTTTATTAAGATTCAGAGCAGAGATTGCTGTTCTTCCTGCTGATGTTTGATGGAAAACAGGATCTATATTAATCACATCCTACGGTTTGACGGCGCTGCGGTTTGCAACGGTTACACGCAAACAGAAATTATTAAGAAGACTCAGCCCAAACAGCTGTGAGGAACTCTGGTTTGTTTTAACCATAATACGAATAATTTTCTATTAATATATATCAGACATTTGCAGCTATATATGTTTTTTTTTTTATTTGTGATTGACCATGTGAATTATTGAACAGTTCAGGTGTACATTTCACACATTAACACAAATATATTTGCAAACAAAGCAAAATCAATTGAAAAGTAAAGTGATGAGAAGCTTTAGTAGAGATTTGGGATTTGTTGCAATAACATAAATTGCAATATATATCGTCATTTATTACTTTTTTCAACATTTTGTCCCCGAATGAAAACTCTAAATTATGTTTTTATCTAACAAGATAAAGTTTTCCCTCTGTTCATCAAGCTTGCATTATTTTTTTATTGCAGAAAAAGTGTGACTGTCAAGCATTCAACCTGGCCAACTCTGTCATAGATGCGACATTTAACTGACTGTTTTTATTGCGGTCTACATAATTCAACTTTACTGTGTGTTAACTGCTTGCAGGTAGTTTAAACAATGTCATTTATACAGAAAATTCACGCAGCCCCTTCAGAAATAGAAAAAGTTGAAAGTAGATTACTGATACGTTAAAATAAGATTAAATAAAAGTTCCCAGCGCCATCTAGTGGACAAAAAGGCGATTTATTAATTATCTATTACCAAAAAGTTACATTTTTGCTTTCAATATATATTATTGTGATATAATACTTGGCATCCATGCAACAGCATCATATCAGTACATGTGTAGCATGTAGCATCTTCATTGTTTTCTAATAAGTTGATTATTCCCTTGTTTGTAAGCGTTGGCCTTATTTATAGTCAAGTTGCAGCTTTTGATTGATTTGTTTGTTGTTTTTTTTGCTGTTAAAGATTCTTCATCTATTGTATCCTACTTTTTAATACCTCAGTCTAAATGTATGTTTTATTCATATACGGCTGCTTTACTTACAGAATATTTATCGCTTTCACACTTCTGGCCTCTTTTTCTCCTTCTTCAAAGGAAATAACATGAGAAGGAAAAGTCTATCTTTATTGATCTGTGCATTAGTCATCATTTACATGTTGCTCTTGCAACAGCTCACAGCACAGTTATGGAAAAGCGAGGTTTGGTTTGTTTATGAGAAACCTTGGTACTGTAGAGGTGGGTGTTATGTTGTGCAAAGTGCATTAGGTAGAGCACAGCAGCAAACATGCACACCAACAAATGAATCAAGCATATCAAGTCTACGGGCAGGATGCATGTCATCTGACCTTTTTGATATGCAGGTGATTCAGCTGTGCTTGTGTCTCATCAAGTCTTCCCGAGTTATGGAAAAGACCTCACAATCTTCTAACAAACTCAATTCATCTAGTGTCAGAGAAACAGATTGGACAAATATCTTATTTGGATCCAGAAACTTGGAAAGAGATGAAGATGTTTCAGTTAAGGACACAATAACCTAGGGTTCAGCAGGTGGTTTGGAAGGGGAAAAAGACCAACACAGCTCTTAATTTGTAAATCAGGATGTCTTGCAACCAATAGAGGACACTGTTCAAGGTCAGGGGGAGAGAAAATCTTGATTCTTTCATTGACATCTTGATTCTTCATATCTTCCAAAACTTCACTTGCTTCCAGTGGGGAACAGAATTATACAAATCAAGCTGTGACTTCCCCATGAAATGGTTCATAATGAAGCCAACAAGTATCTGTCAAGCTACTTAAATTGCTTCGGAGATGAATCAAACTGCAACAGGAGGCAGCTCAACAGATGTATCTGTTAATCTACGTATCTGTTAATTTATCTGTCATTTATCTTTTTAGATTCACGAGTTTAATAGGCAGATATACAGTTTTTATACATGGCTGGAATTTAAAAAAAAAAAAACTTTCAAATTGTCCCTCAGAATAGGGGATTTGGATATCATATTTACATCCATCTGTGTATCCTTGACGTAGGACCCTACAGGAAAGAGGTGGTTCAAATGGTTCAAAGTCTAATGAGGACTTAAAGTGTTTTTGGTTCGATGCCCGACAGAAGGACTTTGCTTTACACAAGCTTAAAAGATGTCTGAGTTGGGTTGTACATCATAAAATATGTTAACAAATATCCCTAATGTGAAATTTGAAGTCTTAATGTGTCCTTAAAAATGCAGTTGCTAACAAGTGGCTAAATGAAACTACAGTGGTTATTGGGGTTATTAAACGTCATCACAGGCCAATGATTTTCACTAGTCCAGCTTTAGGCATCTAGTCTTGGTTTTAGTACTGTTACATAATGTTACAATGATTTTAAATTATGTTAATAAACAAATTATTAGGCCACAGATTTTCCAGCTTGTTAAATAGCTGGTAAGCCTTCAAGTGTCTTAAGGATAATGGTAGTGGTGTAGAAGTCATGTGACCATGGTGTAGTTATAGATAGCATTAGCTTTCACTTCTGTCAGCTGCCTTAACACTTCAAACATCATCACTGTGGTGGAAATGTGTGAAGATGATTCTGCTGAACTAAACAGATGAGCATCACAATCATGTTGTTACAGAAGAGCTAATTTTCTGGTATCATCCAAAACCCAATGTGAAAACCCTACAGGAGAATTCTCAAAAGCCATGGAGATGGTGCTTCTGGGTGGGCCTGCACAAATACGTCATTCTGTTTGCACTCTGTTATGAGACTATTTCTGAGCCTTTCATGGTCCAGTGCTGCCGATACAAGTTTGAGGCAGTGTTGAGACCAAATCCTAAGTAGAAAGCTTTAATATTGAGAAATCTATATTCAGAATGTAACTCAAAGATTTTTTTTTTTACCTTCTTAAATGCGTGTGTATAGTGTATGATGCAGATGAGGTTTCTGCTACATTTCATTGTTCAATCCTGTTTCATGCAATGACAAAAATAATCATTGCAGGTGGTTCCCCAACGCTCGCAGATGTCAACTGGTGTCTTTTTGAGTAGAAACCATCAGTATTTCCTCAGAACTTCCTGGCCACAGGTTACTGTGTATCAAACTGCTGTAGGGGCATACATGATAAGTGTAACAGTTAATTGTTTCAGTTGAAAATGCTACATTAGTGTTGCCCAGTACATTGCCTGTCTGGTCTTCCGGTCTGTGATTACCCTCAATGTTGTTTCTGACGTGTCTTTTTGTTTCCATTGTCAAATGACTATAGAACTTTTTTGAAACGAAAGGAAACTGATACATATTATGGGGTTTACCCTCTTCTACATACCTCAGCAGAGTAATAAAATGGCTGGCCACTTACGTGGGCTGTTTATCCACTTTTACCGTGAAATGAAACTTTTATGTGAAGCTGTAATGTCCTTAACTAAAAAGGTAAAAAAGGTGATGAACCCAAACAGGCTATCATGAGCCACACTGCAACAGGGCTGACTTCAGACTCTTTGGGGGCCCATTGTGAAATCGAAAGCGCCAATTGTGCAGACTTTGTGGTTCTCGTATGTAGGTTTTGTTGTATTAAATGCTGAACTAGCAGCATCTCAGACCATGTAAGAGGCACAACACCACATAGACAGAAAAACAACAGGAGGTAAAGGTCATTTACGCAGGCCAGCCCCGCTGACACGAAAAGGATCTCCTGAGTGAGAACACGGCCCTGTTACTATGGCGAATCAGTTATGGATACTTTACCGAAAAGAGACTTGGTAAGACTGGACCAGGGTGGATCCACTACAAAATTGAAATTAGCCAACTTCTTTTAGTGTCTTTGAGTACACCTGAATACTGACCAAGACATTTAAGGAGATCTAGATGATTAACTTTCATTGACTGAAAAGACAAAAGTTTTAGGACAAGAGCAACTGCTAACTTTCAATAAAAAACGTAGCCTCGCCCTGAAACATACCCCGATTCTTCATACATCTATTTTATTCTAAATGGGATCAGAATTTACAAAATAAACACCAAACTCTAGCAAAAAAAAGGCTTGGAACTAGCCATAAACCATAAACTGATGAGGAAAATGTTTTCTGATGTTATAAATCAAGCGAGAAGCAGGTTCATTTTCTCATAGACCTCTATGCGACTTCTTTTTGCTGCCAGTGGACTCGTACCCTGCCTGCCTTTAGAAGAAAGCAGCCTTAAGACTGGAAGGGGGCCTCTTGCTTGATGCATTAAAAAGGTCAAGTTGCTTATAGCTTTTTTCTCAAAAAACTGAAGAAAGCCAGACACACACGTAGACACAGGCACAGGACAGAATAATTTTAGTGAGACATTTTATTCAGGACGGCAACATGCGTGTTTTATCAAATTTTTTAACAAGTATTTACATGAGATTCCTGGATCCAACGTTGAGGAGAGGATATTATTTGCACACACAAAATAAAGTTTATTATTCATTTATTTTAAAACAATACGGTTTATAGTTTGTGAAATATTAACACCTGATAGGACAAGAAAGTAAATTGAAGTATTCAAAATTCCCTTTTGCTTTTAAATTAACAATGTTTCCAGAGCAGAGAAAAAAAGTATGTCTGTGTCTTGTTGCATGCTGTTTAAAAAAAAAAAAAGGTTTCATCCTGTACCTGCTTTGCTGCTTATTTTCCTTCGTGAGTAATATCAACCAACATCCGGTATAAATAATCTACCGACTGACATGTTGGATGGTTACAAATCTGTATAACACATGAACATAATCATATAAATTACACGAGTACGTGGCACTGAGAACATTCATCAAAACTTTATAGAGCACCAGCTGGAAGAGAACGTGAGTTACATGCCGTGGAAATGACAGTGAGATAGTGTCAGATGCATGTGCACAACTGGTGTGAAAAGTGTCAAACTGTCACACTAAATACAGTAAATGAACAAATGTGTCCTGTGAGCATACAGCACTGTTGAGCTAACAACTCTCATCTATAAATAAAACTCTGCCATTCGCCAACACTGTTTCACTTCCCTAGTGGTTCTTCATTTTGTCTATTTTAACAGTGGAAACACTGAATCAAAACTGCGACAATTGCCATGATGAAAAAACAAATAATTCACAGAAAGATAAAAAAAAAAAAAAAGACTTAACCTGAAACCGAAAGGGACCTTTTAAAGATATCACACCTCCGTGCTGAAGATAAAAATGTGAGTAAACAGGTTAAAGCCGACCCTGCAGGTTCCACCCTGGGGACTAACTTTAATAGATCAAAGCTCAAGACTTTTCTGTTTGCTGCTGCCTTTTACGAAATCTCTATGCTCTATGCCATTGATTGATTTTTTCAACTTTGTGATGATTGTCTGATGTAAAGCACATTAAATGCCTCGCTGTTGAATTGTGCTATACAAATAAACTTGCCTTGCCTTTAATCTGAATGGTAAGGGTTGAATGGTTGAATATTTTAAATCATTAGTGAGCTTCAAAGATTTGTATCATAATGTTTTGTCAGTCCTCTGTCATCCCTCCACGCCCTCAGAATTGTATTTATGAGAGCTAATTTAGCTTTACTGTTAGCCTCGCCTTATTCTGTATGTTTGTTATCAACAAATCCCAGAAAAAGACCATAACCACAACTGCTTGTTGGCCTCGCAAAACGTTCTTAGTTCTGTCTGTGGCGCTGAGGCCTTTTTTGATGAAAAAAAAAAGGCTTTCTAAGAGCTTTCTAGAGCATACTGAACCAACGGACAGTGATATAACTCTAAATCCTTAAGGGAACCTGAACAGAAACCGTTACCGAAAGGATGCCAGACGCCAGTGACACATCGAGCGCTCCGTACCGCATGCTGATGCCACTGTTCCTCGACAGTAGCATGTCGTCTACCATTTCAAACAGTGCACAGACTATTGCGATGCTCACGAGGGAGACGCTGCACGCTCTGGTAACAGTGCAAACTGAATTTATGAAAATATTTACCCTGGAATGAGTTTTTCAAAAACTTTGCTTTCAGTGCCCTTAATGCTCAATGCTTAGAAATTTATTTTTTTTTTTAATAAAGTGTAATGGGCTCAAGGACTCAACCACAAGCGGATTTGATCCTATTGAATAATAATATTCATGTATCATAATTCATTTGCCAAACATCTGGGCATTGATGCTTTTAGACAATGTCAATGAAAAACAGGAATACATGCTGCACTTTGGGACTACATTAAGAAGGATTTATACATATTTGGTGCTCCAGTGAGTATTTACCAGTGGTGGAAGAAGGATTCAGATGCATTATTTAAGTAAAAGGGTCTACACACCACATTAAAGTATGTCACTACGAGTAAAAGTCCTGCTTTCACAATTTATTTTTTGAAAAGTACAAAATTGTAGCATCAGAATCAGAATGAACTTAAGGCATCAAAAGTAAAAGTATTAGGTATGCAGAATGGAAGCACTCAGATTGTTAGAAATATTCCAAATATATTATTGAATTATTATGTTTGATTCATTTTTATAGAAAGCATTTTACTTTTGTCACATAGCTTTAATTTAACTTCTAAACATACTGTTGTGTGGCTTCATCTCTAAAAATGTTTATTCGCTTTACATTAAAACATTTTTTTCTTCACCTGAAAAGCAACTAAAGCTTTCAGGTTAATGTAGTGGAGTTAAAGTAATTAGTTACCATCCACCACTGGTATGTACAGCAGCAGGAAAATGTCTGCGCTCACATTTATTAGAATATACAAAGATGTCCCCCAGTGCAACCTAACTGATGTGTATTAAATAGTTGTTGTTGTTGTTGTTGTTGTTGTTGTACAACAGATGTCTGTGTCACAGAGAAGTAACATGTATCAGACTTTGATAACAGGAAATGTGTGTAAGCCGGACAAAGTCATTTTTATTTTGGTTGTTTCCGGGCATTTGTTAACAGATTTTGACTCGATGAACCTGACATGAGCTTAAAAAAAAAAAAAACAGTCTGTTACTGTAAACTGTGTGTGTGCTGGCTTGTGGTTCACAGCAACAACTGTGAAGATTTCAATCTCATGACCACCAACGAGTAAATGACACCCACATACTGACAAACCAGACAGCATAGCAAACTATTTCCCTTTCAAACTTTTTTTGTGCTTGTAAAATTATTTCAAGAGCCCAAAGGCTGTGCGGATTCATCTTTGTGTTATGAAAGGCATCGC
Organism: Hypoplectrus providencianus; assembly: GCA_028566105.1. NCBI lineage: Eukaryota > Metazoa > Chordata > Actinopteri > Perciformes > Serranidae > Hypoplectrus > Hypoplectrus providencianus. The sequence continues at coordinate 9,106 of JAOWBC010040316.1, forward strand.
AAAACTGACTCTAAATGTCTTTTGAGATTATATAGCAGTCAACTTTCCTACTTTGACCCAAACTAAAAGCAGCTGGGTCACACTGATGTGCGTATCAGCCTTGTCTCTTATCTGGCAGATAGCTGACAGCAGCGTACTCCGTGTCACTCCCATTAATCTCCAAAACGGCTGACGTTCTTTTGGGAAAGTCCAGGACGCTGTAAACCAGGGGGGGTGCAGGCACATTGCTGGACGCCTCAACTGCTTCCTGCAAAGACGATCAGAGTGAGGCTGAGGAAAATATCCCCTTTGATGGTTAAGCCGGGGAAAGATGAGTGTGTTCTTACTTGTACTGTGGGATAACAGCTTTGTTGTGGTCGTGGTGGTGGTTGTTGTTGTTTGTCTGTAAAAGAATAAAAGAAAGTGAAATATTGAGTCAGTCAGGAAAAAATGAACGGTATAACTACAAGAAATATGAGATTGCCACTTATAAAGAAATATGTAACCGTTTAAAGTTTTAATTTTCAGACAGTGTCATGGAATCTTTGCTTTCGCAGTAATCCCGTTAGTTCCGTTAATTAGGTTCCTCTTCTGCTAACGTCTTTACTCAGCTAAACAATAGTTTGTCCAGCATAAGGGAAGGCACAATACCAATTTTTCAGGGCAATACTGATATATATGCAGCAGTCTTTAGTACATGCCCACACAGGTACCAATCTGATACCATCTTTTTCTCGGAAAAACTCAACTGTTTCTCTTCAGAATCCACTTTGCCTACCCTGGCCATTGAAAAGCATCATGGTCAAACCGTGAAACAACATATAACAACAAAATAGAACAGCTAAATGTAAACTACATGCTGAGGTAATAACATTTTCTTGAATACATGTATTGCCTAACAATTCTTATCTGAAAAATAATATTAGGTTGTAACCTGCACACACAATGATGTAATTATTTTACAACTTAAATTATTGGCATTAACGCTGATAATAAATTAGATAAAGCAATATATTTGGGATTTTAGGTCATTTTTGTGTTGTTCAGAGACTTTCTGGCCGATAAATATGACCCATCTCTATGTTTTGATCATTGTTTGTTAAGCAGCTCTTTATTTATTTATTTATTT
>JAOWBC010040487.1:0-19696 GCA_028566105.1 Hypoplectrus providencianus
TATATATATATATATATTTTTTTTTATTTTTTTTTGCATAGACAACCTGGAGCAAAAAAAAAAAAGGCCTGTGGAAAAAAAAAATCAGCAAGTGTTCTCACACTGTGCCTATTGCTGTGACTCACATCAACAAACCACTGGATGATTCAGAATAAATATGACCTCTCTAATTTGGGGTTACACTCTTAAAAGCTCGCTGAAAATAAAAGTCTTCAGCAGCATAATTGCTCACAGGTCATTAAACATTGCTTGAGTTGAGTTTATTTTCCATCATGTCATACCGCTCATATATCCACTTAATGATATTACTGAAATATGTAATATATATCTTTTAGGTTATCAAAATTTTGCTTGATGCAAATAGACATTTCTTGATGCGACAGAATTTAAAGTTTGTTAAACTCAGTATTATTCTTATTGTTCAGAATAACAAATTTGCCTCGAAGAGCTTTATCGTCTGGACAGGGTATGTCACCCTCTGGTCTTTTTCCTAACATTCAGGAAAAACAACAAACAAACAAAAAAAAAGAACATAAATCCTTTAATATTGGGTTTAAAAGAAGAAACCTCAGGGAGAGCAACACAGGAGAGAGTCCAATATTTTTAAGTCTGTCAAGCAAGCATGCAAGTTCAGTTAATCCATCAGTTTAATCTGTTTTAATTGAGAGATATAACTGGGTGTCCTCAGCATAACTGAATGATTATTTTTGGATCTCCACTGAAATATGTCAAAGCACAAAACCTTGATGGAAAGGATGAATAATACTGGGATACAGGGAAGATGTTAATCGCATTCTTTTATGAAAACATAAAATGTTTACATAAAAGAATGCGATTAACATCCTTTATACACGTCAAGTTCAGTGTAATTAATTCATTCATCATCTTTAGCTGCTTATCCCAACTTGAGTGACAGGGTCAAGTACACGTTGGCCTCAATTATATTCACTGCTGTATGAGGGCCATTTTATTTAGTAACAAGAGCGGTTGCAACTAGTTTTGAAAATTCAAAGACATAATTCCACAGAGTAAAAATAAAATAAATAAATGGATGCCCAACTTTTCACCATTTTCTATCTTTTTACAAGCCTGAAGCCTTTTTTTCTGCTAAATAATTCAAGCAAAGCAGGAGAGAGATAGGGTGGGAGTGAGCAAGACAACATACAATGACCATTCTGATAAAATTATATCTAGAATGTAAATATTTTTCACAACAAGTTGCCATTCCATTCCAACAAGTTGCTTGTTGGTTAAATTATATCTTGTAAGCAGTGATACAATGTATATATAAGATTTTTGTGAAGGAAAAGAGAAAAGAAAAAAAATGAAAGAAAACAAAGTAAGGAGTGAAGCTGCAATGACCATTAACATGGGACATGCACATGGGCAGGGCTGCAACGTGACGCCTGCAGCAGAGTGCTCCTCAGTTTATTTTTATGCAACTATTTTTTTAACGCTGCTTTCGAACAATATCTATATAGACCTGTAAGAAAAGCAATTACAATCACTTTTACAAGGATTATAACAAATACCTCATTGCAGAGGCAAAGGGATGCAGTAGAATAATGGGTGTTTTTACATTTCATGTTAAATTAATAAATGAGATCACAGTGTCCAATGTGTTTCGGCCACCATGTGCTGCTGATGACAATGTAGGTGGCAATAAATAGTTTGTTATCTTGGTTCAGAGCCACTGTGGTTGTGTAACTGCTGAAATAACTTTATATGTAAATCTTACTTAATAATATATTGTGACGTATTGTTATTTTCCTGGAAGACCATTAATGGTGGCAAAAGGGAACGGAGCCCTACAGGAAACCAATCTATATGCATATTGTTTCAGTGCCATTATTTTTATTATTCCTTACCAGGGAGCTTTCAGCATTTACTTCATAGTTGTAAGTTAAAGCACATCAGTTTGTAAAGCAACACATTTTCTGCTGCTTTATGTTGTTATCTCCTAACAACCACAGTTTAAAAAAAAAGGGGAAAAAAGGATGATGGTGTTCCATTGCTGTAAAATCAAAAGGAAACCGTAGACCTAAGTCTTTATCTCTTGCTGCTTTTCATGATCTTGCCTTGCGTAACTTCTCACATTCATGCAGCGAAAAGCATGAATAGCTGAAAGTGTTTTGTTGTCAGTGTTCAGTGTTTTGTGTGAACAAATTATATTATCTGTCTTAGGAAAGTGAGGGTAGTAAAATGTGTGTACACGTGCACAGTTATGTAAAAGAAATGTTTTTCTCTCTGTGATTAAAAAAATCATTTCTGTGGTACGCTGGTTGGCTTATGATAAGTGCAGCTAAACAAAGTGTTGCAACTTGCAAGTAACTTGATCACAAATGTAACATTTCCGTAACTGTATGTGAACATCTTGCTTTTTTGTTATTTTTCTGCCCCTTGTGAATGACACCATTAAGCCTCTATCTTAAGAGAAAAAAAAAAATATACTAAGCTTGACACTGACTTTTAATGTTCATTTCAACAATTTTATTTTCCATTGGTATCCATTGAACAATATCTGTGAAAGATGCTGGAAAATACGTTAAATAATTTTAACTACAGCAGACCTGAATTGAGCAAAGAAAAGCCTGATTAAACACATTTAATGTTTTCATGCTGGGTTACATATCTGCACGTAGAGCATAGAGCAGAATATTTTTTTTATGCACTCTTGTACACAAGAATTTTTTTTCTATAGATGCTTTTCATTTGTGCCATTTTCATGGCAGGAAATATTTTGAGGGGCAGCACAAACACTTAGTCTCGCTGTTTGCAGAGAGCACACACTGATCCACTGGATTGAGGCAGCCCAAAATGTCAGGGACCATTATCAGCACACTTCCCCTGAGCTAGAGGAAAAATATGCTTTTTTCTTTCATATCTGTTGCCATGGTAAATGTTAAGGTTATTCATTTGGAACCTTGGACTATTTAGGCTGTTTTTAACTTTTCTTCTGCCTGAGTATACTACTCGTGTAAGTTAACCATACCTTATCGGTCATCATAGTTAGCTTTGACTTTTGACTGAGGTAAGCAACAGCACAGAGAATTTCAGATAGAAGGCAGGCAAGTGATCATGAACAAAGCAAGTAGGGAATCTCAAGTAAACTTACACTGCGGGGCTGAGATGGGGAAACACTACACATCCACAGGAAAAGGCAGACACAACACAAGACGGATAGTGGCAAAACTTGTGGGTGTGGACAAAAGCCAAAGGCATTCACTGGGGAATAAACAAGGTAGGTAAGACAGAGGCAGGCAGTGCGGGCAAGAGAAAGTCAGTCCAAGGTAAAGCTCTGGAAATATTCATGACATCATAATTCATAATTCATGAAATAAACACGTTTACAAAAGTTCTGCTGTATTACAATATATATATGTGCTAGCATTACAGCCCAGATCATTCATAGTGATTCCAGGAAGGCGTGAAATTCAGTATGTTACTTATTGTAGTCTGGTGTCGTGGACCGAGGTAGGAGGATAGCGGCAGGACGATGCACAGTTAGCACTGTAGCAGTACAGTATGTACAGATAGCGGCATCATCCACTGGTAACAACAAGCTGCAGAAACTTTGTGTACAGTTAGCGATGGCAGCAGCAGCGCAAGCTAATGCTAATGGAGGAGGGACTGCTGCTGTGTGGTTTCTGACTGTAGATATTCCTTGGACCCAAGTGAAACATGATGTAATAACTGTAGGAGTCACTGAGAGGGGTGTTTCTTATGATACGTCTCATATTTTATACCTCGACAGCTCAATTTATAGTGATCCTGCTTCCAACAGAACCACCAATTTTGCGCCTCTATTACTACCTTTGCTGGTGTTAAGGCTTGGATCACTTTTCCCACATCCTGCCTCTGGAAACTTCATAGTGCAGGTGAGACGCTATAGAGGCGTCAATATCGCAGCTCTTAACAGCAGTATGAAAAGGCCTAAGGATGCCATCATCTTGATCCATGACGTTCCAGATACTTACATTAAAATGGGACATATGTACGAAATAAGAAAACGCTTCCAACGCTTCGCGTTACTTTGATACCAAAACCAGACCTTAAAAAAAATTGGCCTTGAGACAAAGACTCATCTTGAATTGTACATTGCTGAAGCATGATTTTTGTGGCAACATGTAATAATGAGAGGGCCCCTGATTTGGATCCCTTATGTCTAGAACTGAGCCTGATAACTTCTAAAACTGCAACTCATTTCGTGTTGATTTTTATGTGCAAGACTGAAAGGATTATGTTTTAATAATAGGCATGTCCACAAGGCTCTGGTAATTTAAAACAGGCTTGGGGTCTTGCCTTCATCTTTTCCAGGAGACCTGGGTCACGATGCATGCAGTTCTTAATTTCCTCAGAGTCCTGGCAGTGTGTTTGGTTAGGACTCAAAACAAATCTCTTTTTTTTTTAAAAAGAAAAAGCATCCAAATTGTTTTCTAATTTCTGTAAACAATTTGCAAAGACATCTGAGTCCAAGCACACATCAAAAACCACAATGGAAAAGCGAGCTTAACAGTATCCAGAATCCATTCACACACTGGCAACAAAAAGAAATTCTTCATTTATCACTTTAATGTAGCTTACTCCGGGTCATGATGTAAGCTGGACTCTTGTTTCACATTTGACCTTCAGTAAAAGTAGCAATCCCATATTGACTGTAAAAATACTTTGGTACAAATCAATGTAAGCTTCAGGTCATATAATGACACAACCAGTATCTGTCTATCTAGACACAAACACATACTTACACCAATGTTAACTCGTACAATTATTGTGGGGGATCTTAAGAAGAGGTGGAAATGTGGATAAAACTAAACAGGCGATCTGAGAGGTTGTGGAATGATAAAAGGTCATCATGACCAGCAGTGTCAACCCATTGCCATTTACAGAACACCGATGCATCAGTATTTGAATATTCTAGGATGGATAATTGAAAAGACACACACTGCACTCTCAGTATGACTCAGCCACCACTTGGTTGTGCAAGCACCAACCTGCGGTGCCTTTGGCCATTATGAGAATGCCAAATGTAACATACTTGTAATGATGTACAAAGAACTGTAGAGATTTACTGGAGACTTGCACAATAATTTAACAAATTATCTACATATAAGCCTCCGCACTGGGCCCCCTGTTCAGCCTTGCTTTCAACTTTTCTGGCAGAGGTGTTTTATCCATAAAACAAGCAATTTAAGAGTGTGTTATATCATCAGAATGAAAAGTCTATTGGCTGAGCAGGAACTCAAGGAGTTGATCCAGCAGGAGAAGCACCACTGCACATAATAAGTGCATAAGGTGGAAGTGAACCTACAAGCTAGAAAGTGTTTTTTCACCAGGGCAGTAATTTTTATTGGACTCAGTAGTTGCAATATTGGTTGTCTATGTCTTACAAAACATGCATGTTGCATCCAATTAAAATCCAGTCAAACACCTCTGCCTGGTTGTTGTTTGGGGTTCTGCTGTGGTGGATGAGTGCTTGTTCCTTCACACCGTCCAGCTGCCCTCTCATTTTTAAATCATTTTGAGGACAGAATTATAATTTGTCATTGTTTATATTTAACATTTTGCTAAAGGTTATGTTAAGCATGTGTCTATCAAAAAAAATTAAATTAGCTACCACTTTCAACAAAATGTCAGCATGATGATTGCTTCACTGACTCAAATATGAATATTTCTGACCCTGTCTGAGGGATGTTGCATTGTACATTACCGACACTAAACTATTTGCTTATTGGCAAACGTCCAATTATCATTTAATGTGTTACTGTGAATGCCATTGCTATCTTTGTCATTCTAATGCTGTGCTACAGAGCTGAATGCTTTCTACGTTTCTTCGATGTTGTGATAGATCACGCACTGGTGGTAGCAACACTGGCAGACATAGACTAATAAAAAAAATTACAAAAATAATAAACAGGGCCCCTGCTGTATGTGGTCAGGAGCAGGCGCATAAAGGGCACTTTATCACATTTTGTCCACTGAGAGGGCACCCTGGAGGGGACTTTTCCTGTGTTGTTTTCCAAACATTAGGACTCAGGGGGTCATCAGTGAGAGGGAACATTGAGTTTATAGCTCTTGTTCACAGCTGTGTTTTGTCTTGTGTGCCATCTCACACTCTTTTTTTTTTTCCTTTGAACTGTCCAGAACTTTGACAGAAAATTGCAACCTATTTAATTCCTTTAAGAGGCATGACAGAAGTTTGCTTGTTGTGGAAAAAAAAGAGAGAAAATGTGATAAGAACACTGAGCCCGCTCTGTGATAATGTCAGGAGTGGGGGAAAGGGAACTGTGTCCTCAATCAGCATCCTGCAGGAAGACGCTGATTCTGTACCAACAGCTGGCAGTGGGCTGTTCAGATACTCAATCGAGATTCAGTGTCTCTGAATCAGACCTTGATGACAGCTGGGGGACTGTTCATTTCAGTCAAATCTGATGAAAGCACACATGCACACAGTCTGAATACAGCAGGTTAGGATGGGGGGTGTGCTCAGAGGTGAAATAGGTTTGAAATTTCCAATCAGCAAGTTCCTTTTAAAGCAGATTACTATTACGAAGAATCTGTCAGGTCAGGAGGAAAACGTTGTAAAGTGGAAGACATTTTAAAAATATTGTTTTTAGATTTTGCCACAGCCTGTCTCAAAGGCTATAACATACACGGCAAAACCATGGTAACCACTGATAAATAAGCATGTATATTAAATATTAAGTGGTAAAGAATGGGTCAGTACTCAGAGCACTTAATTACTGCACCTGAATGTTAATGCCACGAAATTCTTGTTCAGTTACATTTTATAACGAAATATCATTTTAGTGTTATTCATTCTAATTATGGGGATAGTAGTAAAATGAGTGCCCGCCTTCTCTTTCACTCAGGTTTAAATGGATACTGAATGAAACATGATGGATGTACTGTCCATTCATTCTGTAAAACCTTTGAGAAAAATCTACATTTTGAAAAGAGTTCTTGAATATAAAGAAAGAGCTGAAATATGATAAAAGCTTCTTGTCCAGTAGTGGATGAACAACGCTTCTTTATACATGATGATACATGATGAATTGGTGGCTGTACTTTGGTTCAAAGAAAATAGTTCCAACATGAAACTGCTCACCACAAAGTTTGTAGATTATCAATAGTAACAATGTCATGATCTTTGCAAAGACAGTGACATTGCAATTCAAAGTGTTCTACAGACAAAGTGAGATTAAAACAGAATACAGCAAAGAGTGTAAAATAAGTAAAGACAACATGCAAGGATAGAGATTTGAGTTGTGATGGAACTTTTCAAAGGGAAAAAAAGTGATTTAGTGGTGGACTGACTATTGAATTGTGTAGATCACTTCTTTTCAGTCAATTGAATAACCCCATACTTCCAAATTTAGCCAAGTGTTGGTAACTTGCTCTTGACTGCAGAATTTTTGTCTTTACTATCGCAACTCACGCAGTCAGAGATCAGGACCGCCATTTATTTTTTTCCTATAATCTCTCCTCTTGTTTGCTTCAAGCAGGTAAGATGTCCTTGGCTTTCTTCACTTTCATAAATGTTTTTTTCATTTCATCCTCCATTTAAGTTAGACAGTGAAGTGACATTTTCATTTCACATCCTACCCGCATGCCAGTTATGTGATCAGAGTGTCTCACAGTGTGGGTGACGGACAACTTTGCTCCTGAACCAGCTCAAACTTTGTCAGTTATGTCAAATTATGTAGCAATTCAATCATATCTACATTTATATTGTTTTACCCCGTTCGCATCAAAAAGGAGCAAGGTAACTGAATTTAAAAATACTGAAAATTCAATTCAAGAATTTTCTATGACAAATTGTCAGTGCTCTGTTTGGCTTTGAGATGAGTCAAAGTTTCTTTTTTAAAGGCTTGTAATGAAATTCCCATTTTAGCTGGTCATTAAAGAGTCCTAATGTAATGTTGATGCCTCCCTATGACCTACATATGACATCATGACCATCAGGAAGAATACTGGCCATTTCTATGTTGTTTTTCTTGGTGCCTGCCACAGAGCTAGCAAGTCTGGTCCTGGGGAAATCCTGCAGATTCAGGAGAGCATCCTTTGGATACTCAGACCTTTGGCAGGGACCAGCTTGACTCAGACAGACCGAGATCAGGCTCCACAGCTGCCTTCAGCCTGCAGTTGGAGCTCAGCATAGAGCCAAGAACTGCAGCAAACAGCATCAGCTGAACCCCTGTGAGCCAACACTAACACCACACTGTGGAGGCATGCACAGTTTTGGTAGGAAGGGAGACACAAAAGAACCAGGACCAGGAATGAGCAGGAAAAGACAGAATTTGTCAGAATTTGGTTCAATTAAGTAGACACTTTCTCATACTAGTCTGTTCTCATGGAAACACTTGAAAAAAGACTAATCCTTCTCTACCATTTGGTGTAGACACCTTAGAGACTATCCTCACCCCCCCAACATATCATATAATTAAACTTATAGGGAGCAATGCCATCAAGTGGTTGTAGTAAATAGAAAGGACACCGAGGCAGAAAGGGGAATATGGAGTATAAATAATGGCATGGTCCCCTCTGAGATGCCAGGGGGGATTAGGGTTCAGATACATATCTGAAAGAATATTACTGTGAACCCAAAAGTCCTGAATTATTTCTATATTCTATGCATTACACTTTAAGTGACTACCTAACTTCCCTTCATTTTTTTCTTTTCTTTTTTTTTTTGCTGTGTGCTCTTTTCCCCTAACTATATGGAAGTAGTTTTGGGGACGAAATGTAATAAAACCTCAACTGTTTCACAAGGCAATACACTACAGTAAAGTGACTTCTGAGCTGCTGGGTAGATGCCTATGTTACATAAATATGCCATTTCTATTTTCTCTAAAAGGGTTCAGTTCAGTCCTGCTCCCTGGACAGAAAATGATTTAGTCACTAGTTCCAATTAAGTTTGCAGGGTTGTGATATTGTGTTGTCTTTAAGGCAGATATTTCTGAAAGCACATTACATGCTTACATAACTCTGCTTTGATGAATGAACACAGTCTAAGAGTCTGCCCCATTGTTCATCAGTGCTGTCTACCTATCAGGACACAACAACAGTCGAGGACAGTTCCCGCAGTTATTAGAGGATTTGCAGAGGCAAAGGATGCATAGAGTAATAGCTCCTTTGTTCAAGCCTGTTATTGACCTGTGGGAAAGTTGTTTGTAGGAGGTGAAGATAAGTTATTGGAAAATGATTTATACAAGGTCAACAGAGTGCAAAACTGATTTTTCCCCTTCAGTTGGTTAAAGATTCCAGAGTTTAGTTCTTTCCAACTTGTGCATGTGCAGAAGGTTGTTTTTATTTATTATGTTGTATGATTCATACTGCAGTAAAGAAGAACATGCCATTGTTGAAGTCTGTTGTTTTCACAATATATGACAGTCTGTTGTTTTCACAATATATGACAGGATGTCACACAAAGCAAGGTCTTTCAGCACAAGGTAAGGCCCACAAGTATTAATGCTAATGAGCAGGGGATGTGTGTCTATACCATAGAATGTGTTAAGATATGTAGTGAGTCTCCGTGAAGTCCCGCAGGGGTTTATGAAAAGCTGAAAAGAAGCTGAAAGTGGCTCTCACTGTCTGTAGCTCCCGCACAGATCCAGATATTTAACCTGCTATCTTATATGTGCTTATGCACCTTCACACTTGTGTCTTTGAGCAGTTCACAATCAAAAAATGCCTTTCAGTGTGTTGTAATGTTTTCATATATTACTCTCAGTGTGTTGATTGACTATATGCTATAAAACATTTGAATTTATAACCTTCAGTGTAATGTTGGAAAAATGAGTTTTAATGAAATGGTAATCAAAATATAAGAGAATGGAATAACACTATGTGGTCAAAGATGCAGGTCAATCCAGGCCTGTGAGACAGAGGTAAAGGGCAGATATGGGAGCAGGGCAGGTGCAGCCCGGTATGAGAGAGGCAGATTGGAAAATATCTGTGACTCCCTCACAAGTAACTAGGGTACATTAAACACACACATGCTTGCAAGGACAGCCCAGTATTTTTTTAACACACACACACATACACAAACACCTGCAAGGACAGCCCAGTAGCTTTTTCAACACACACACAAACACACACACACGCACCTGCAAGATGCAACTCAGTAGCTTTTCTAGCACACACACACACAAGACACAGACACATGCATACGCACACACAGGATACAGCTCTGTGGAATATGCAATAAGGTTGACCAGAATGTAAAACTATCATCTTAAACATGAAATATAAAGCATTATCATTGATTAAAGCATGTTCAATAAACTTAAAAAAAATGCTGTGGGCTCAAGCTGGAAAATAATGATATACAACTGTGAAATGGTAGGAGGCCCAAAAGTTAGCATAACATATAAAACTCCATTTAAAAAAAAACCTAAAGGGTAATTGAAGGTGGGCCAAAGGTGCCCACCAATGAGAATAGGGGATGAATGGTATAAAAGCAGTGTGAAGGCTGAGGTCCGGCATTCTTCCTTCCAGACCAATGAGACTATAGTGTTAACTATTCTTAGCAAAAAATAAACTCCACTGCATCAAACTTTTATCTTCTTTTTCCCTCACTCATTCCACATGTACCACTAAATTGGTACTGGATATACAGACTTTTATAGCATATATACTTATGCATACTCATGAAATATTTACATTAAAGGAGTCCCGAAACTGAGACACAGCTCCTGTGTTGGTTGTTTATTTTTCTAATTCAGTCTTTCCGTGCTCGTGCTTATCCATCAGGTGCCCTTTCTCTGTGCCTCTGCAAATATATGATTTTTAACCCTCTTATCATTTTCCCTTGGCTGTGGTGTTTAATTTATTTTTTTCTTCGTTGTGTCATGCTGTCTCCTCTAGTTTTATTAAATCTTTTGTTTGTTTTATCTCCTGTCACTTTCTGTTTTTCCTCCTGTAACTGCATTTGAGTTCACATCCTGCTGTGCACAGCACAAAGCAGTATGAAATACTGGAGCACGGGGGGAACAAACCACAGGACATCACAAGTATAAATTTGGCAGATTCGGCTCAATTCAATTCTTTTCATATCAAAACTCAGTGAAACGAACCACTTTCACTTTATTTTCTCTTCTGCTGTGTGCGTCTCCTCCATTATATTATGCAAGCATCTTAGATGTTTTGTATGCTGCATTTGATATTAAATGTGATCTCTCAGTGATTGAGTATCTGACAGCTGCCCAACGGGACGCACTGCCATTCCATGCAAGATGTTGTTTTTTTTGCTTTTGTTATCAAACAGTGGTCCCTTCCTGACCCTTTTCCAGGGCATTTTCTTCTTCGCTTTGAATTGAATGTGAACAGCTGGGTGTCCAAACACAAAGCTTGAGAGCAGCCATGTGCTGCTGTGGCCTGTCTGACTCTGAACACCAGCTGGTCCAACCAGGAGTTTGAAACAGTCGGCATAATTTCTGTGCAGTGGTGTCAAACTGGTCCATGACAGAGCAGATGTGGCTGCAGACCAAGCAGAAGAACATCTGAATCAAGACATTCAAATCACCTGAACGGTCCTCACTCAGTTGATCAGCAGTGTTAGCTGTGCTCCTGAACAAAAACCTGCAGCCAAAGAGACCCTTTCATGGATCAGTTTGACACCTTTGGATTAGTGTCATAGATTCGGTATCCGACTGTGAAAATGGACATAGTCTCACCTTCTGTTCCTCAGTAAGAACGGTTTCAATCTCGCACACAGGAGAGCAATAATTTTCCATTTCGTTTCTCTATGACTCATATCATTTTTTAAAGGTCACAACTGGAAATGGTTTGAGATAATGACATCTTACCTGGGTGGATGAAGGAACTACAGGGGTTGGTTGTGGCTTCATAGGTCCCTCAGTCGTCCTCTGCAAACAGGTAGTGGTGGGAGTAAGCAGTAAGTACTGCACTTATGTAAATTTTAAGTACATCAGATTAGTATGAGAATATTTCCAGATGATGTAACTTTCTACCTATTCTTCACTATACTCTACTCTTCAACTGAAAAGGGCAATATTTTACATGAAAAACTTAATCAAAAGTGATTAGACTTTTTATTAAATGCTGGTATGCTTAACATGCTTAACATTAAATGCTGGTACTTTTGTATTTGGGTTTTTAATACAGTGCTGTCACATGTAGTGGAGTAATTTTGCACCGTGGTATCAGTACAAGCAGTTTATACACCAAGCAGGCATGGAGCAATATAATCATTCATGCAAAGTAACTTTTCTGTCCCTCTGATGAATGTAAGTCCAGTGTAAGCACCTTTAAATCCATCAGCTAGTTGCTCAGTGTTTGGGTCTGCTCTTTTCTGGTGTTTGCAGTGGATTGAATAGCTTTACCACAATATCCATATAAAACTATACTCCTAAACTACTTTTGTATGTAGAAATTATTGTATAATTGCCCACTGCCAACTGCCATTTATTTTTCCCTACAGAGCTCCAAAGATGCACTGGCTGCCTCTGAACCTTGGTGAAACACCACTGACAGAAAACTTAAATCTCCTTTCTCCCATTTATTTACAGACACAGACATGTGGTTATCTCAGGGAGTGTTTCGGGGACACAGCTCTCCACATATTTCCAGTGACATGCGGTGAGGTTTGAGGTTGGGAAGGCACTGACCCACTAGTCAGATTTACAAACATACAGTATGATGCTAAGTCACTGACTCACAAGTCAGATTTACAAACATGCTAGTATGATGCTATGGCACCGGCTCAAAATCACAAAAACACACAGTATGATGCTAGAATAAAACATTTCAACACACTTTGCACACAATTAACACAGCACTGCAGAGCAGACACGAGACAGTATAGCTTACCTTTACTTGTAAATAAAGTCCATTCGCCTTTCCTTCTGGACGAAGATCTTTATGACTTTGATGTAGAAGTCCTCCTTTTTCTCTTTTTCTTTGAGTTTTAAAAGTCTCTCTTTCTCAATATTATGAGAAATAATAATAATTAATGTTATCATCATTATTCTATTTTCTGTCCTCCGACTACACACGTTTGAATCAAATCTGGCAGCTCTGGCGTTGGTCTCCCAGTATGAATGTCTTCTTGCTTTGATTGAAAGTCCAGTCTTGAAAAGTCCCTTATTTAATAAAACAAATCCTCCATTTTTAGGACGAAAAAGCATCATAGTTTGCGGGAAGCATGTCAGTTGTTGTCTGTTGTTGGGTTTTTTTTTCATTTTCTACTTCTTCACCGGTGTTGTCAGGTCATGAAGTTTTGACCTGCAAGTTCCCAATATATCGCCCCCTTCCTTGAGGCAGAGGTACTTCCTGCCTCATGGCGTGCTTTTTCCCCGTGGCAACAAGCACGCGCCGCCTCGCACGCACACGCTCAATTCACTTAGTGTGTGGCCGTAGAGGCTCTACCTGTGGGTGCCTCTCTTCTCGTCTGCCTTGTTATTTTGATCAGGAAACACGGAATTTCCGCGATTTTGACCATGAAAATTATCAAAATATACAGGAACCACAGGAATTCATGGGCATTTTACAAAACATTTTTCTCCATTGCCTTTGACATTTTTTTTCTTTTATTTTCATCAAGGGAAAAAAAATACCCATCCGTTTCAAGATAAGCCTTGGCTGCAGTTCTGACCCCTTAGAAAATGATCTTAAAATGGCAGATAGATTCTACACTTATCTCTCTCTAACACAATTACTATCTCCCTCTCATATTGATTGGGTCTTTTCTGACTGTTAAGTTTCTTTTCATATTTCATTCTCATCTTTTTTCCAACCCTGAGTCTTTTTACTGCAAAGTCAAGTTAACTTAAAAACAAATAGAAGCAACCTGATATGGCTGCTTAATACGTCAATATTTTAATGATAATTGGATTAATGACAAGATTGTCTTGAATCTTCAGTAATATCTATCATAGGCGTTATTTCCTGGTATGTAGCATTATTTTAAAATTGTGTCATTTCTGAACTTACCAGACTCTTCTCGTTGTCCTAATATTTGCCAATACCCACTTATTATTTACTTATTATACTTATAGTTCTCCTCTTCCTTGTCCTCCCCATGTATGTCAATGTGTTTTTTCATGTTCTTGGACAGGATGTAACAGAAGACATGTACATGGCAAATAAAGCCGATTCTGATTCTGATTCTGATTATTATACTCACATTACCGATTATTTTTAAACAAGAAACAGGATATTTTTGAAAGCATAAATTATATGTAGAATAGTGAAAAAATGAATAGTTTGACCACCTATAGAATCAGAGAGGAAATCTTGTTTGGAACAAAGAAATGAATTAGACAGGTAGGAGACAGAAACTTGATTTAGAGGACACATCGATTTGATGTCAGCTCCTCCAACACTCCAAATTTTCCAGATTCAGTCCTTACCAACCTGCCTTCAAGCTTCTGCTTCTCCTGAGGGAATTTTGTTGTTCTACATGTGAATCAATATTTTTATAGTTAGGTATAGTTTTGCCCTCAAGACTTGCGAGCATCTCATGGTATAAAGGTCAAGATGAAAAATATGTTGAGCAAAGTAAAAACATGCTGTTATAGGCATACTACAGGCAGCAGTGAATCCTTTCACTTCTCAATGAAGAAACATTGCTATTTGTCACTATTATTATCAAGGTCACTCTGCTCCATAGAATAGCATATATCAAACTCATTATTGCATAGAGTTGGGTATTAAATACATTTATAATTTAGAAAAAATGATCCAGGGAGAAACTGACAGAAGGATGGAATTGAGAGAAAAAAATCAGTTTCAATCAGTCTGGTTAGCTGCTTCAGCACCACGGATAGCTCCATGAATTTATCAATGCAGAGCGCATTTAGGCTACAGAAATTTCAGAAGCATGGCTGTGGCCATTGATTATGATTTGCACAAACCACCATTCAGGCCGAAAACGGGAACATGTATAACTTAAAAACAAGTAAACAAAACATGTGAAAAGCAACTAGGCAGTTACACACAACTCTACTGCACTGAATCTAGTGCAAAGCCTGTTCAAATCCCTCGCAGATTGGAGCAACCCAGTGCCATCAGGTCTTGTGATCTTCGGAAGTTTACAAGAACAACCTGACCTGTCATAAGTTAAGATTGTAGGACAAATGGTTCAATAGTTATAGAAAAGGGGCGTGGTTAATGAAAAGGGGCGGGATAACAATTAGCTGTTAAACGGGGATACTTCATCCACGTCTGTACAACAAACTGTTCATGAGTTATAAAAGGGGCGTGGTTAAAGCATAATGGGCAGGGCTTATGGAATATTATTACGTGGAACTGTTCAGGGCTGAACCATTACATTTTTACATTTTGACTAGGGCCAATTAAAAATTGATGACGGGCCACAGTTGGCCAGTTGGACGCCTCAGCTTTACGTGCTGGTTGAGTGAGAGGGTCTGATCAAGAATGATGCCAAGGTTCACATGAGGGGAGGTGGATACTGTGGAGCTGTCGGTGTTGATGGTGAAGTTATGGGTGGATCTCAAGGGAACTCAAGTACAAAAATATCTTGAATGTGGAGGATCTTTTTACAAGATAAAGAGCCCCTCAAATAAAAATTTATTAGACTGTATTTTTTGTAGCCTTACTTATATGAAACAACAATGCAAAAAAAAATGCATTCGAAAGATATCATGTATGACATGTATTTATAATATCTGCACCAGTCCATAACAGATTGCCTAAAAAAACAGTGCAACAGAAGTCTCCTTATTTAACTGGGTGTAACACTATCAAAACAAACATTTTCACAATATTCACACACATGCACATGTTAAAAGGAGGTGCTGCTCTTCCACTGAATACAACTGAAAGAGGCTAGATATCATACGGGTGCATATTTAGGAAATAAATGTTTAATACATATAAATATTATAAATCTCCATTCATATTTTAAATGTATCAGACTGAAAACGATATGCTGACCCCCTGGCAGTGCAGAGCACGACAGTATCACTGTTGGAAGGCACCTTTGAAGGAGCTGGAGTGGGTAATCAATACTTAATAATGAACAGTACTTTTACTGCTGAGAAATATCATTACTTTCTCAATGAATAATTGATTACATTTTTCAAGTAACAGGAGAGAAAAGTTAAAGGGAGGAGTGGTAAGGAGTGGGAAGAGGTTTTGCCATTGTGCCATTAATGTTTGTTACATATTAATAATAGAAAAATCCTCCATTCTTTCTGGAAAAATATCTTTAATGGCTGCTAATTGAATTTATATTTTACTTAGGATAAGTAACCTCTAAAGTAACCTGAACATATTTCTTTTGTACATTGTCAGAGAGGCAGAGTGGCTTTGTTTAGAGGTGGTGTGCCTGCCATCTCCCCATAGGGTGAAGCCAAAACAACTTGATTGCCTCCTGGTGGCTGGCTGCAGTAAAAATGATAACCCATCTCCTCAGTGTGAAATATAAACTTTCCCTGTAATCATTTTTGTCATATTGATATATTATTTAGTTTGTTCTGATGTTATTTGATGCATATAAATGGGGGTGTACAATGATGATTGTTATCACAAGTTGGGTCACTACTGCACTGACTCTGGCTCCAAATGACATCATCAGTGCAAGATAGCTGGGATATTTTGGCTTCACTTTTGTACAGTGTGAGAAGAGCAGATATGAGATGTCCATTTTTACTACAGTAAGAAGGTAGTAAATTTCATACTTTTGCCACTTTAATTACAACTTTGTGAATGCCATGAATGCATGACGTCTTGCCATATGAGTCCATTATGGCACAAACAAAGATTTCTGTGGCTTTAATACAAGGTGCTCCTTTCAGATTCCCATTTCCACACATACTTATACCTGCCTATAGTACACTTATTAGAAAATCATAATAGGATGCTGTTGCTGATAGCAACAAACCACTCAGTGAAGTGAGCTCTCACACTTACGGTCCATCTCCAGCTGAAAACTTTCAAAAGACATATGTGCCATGAGAGCATGCTGTTATGGTAAGGCTTTTTGGTGCTGACAGTGGCAGTGACTGGTCTTATTCTACACTCACAAGTTCATGCTTTATATTCTTACTCAGCCACAAAAAGTGAAGGAACACTGTGTCGCAATTGTGTTTCACTAAAAAAGAAAAAAAAAAAAAAAGCTAGTAAAAGCAAAACCGAGATTCATTCTCATTTTGGAAAAAGCACGGCCAGCTTTCTTTTCTTTTTTTATTCATTAATGTGTCCACTATTATCCTAGCTTTGTGCAGGGTCTCTGAAGATATAGACAAGCCACACATTTCTGGTGAGATGTGATTTACACCACGGATATCCAAACTTTTCTTCCTGTGGGCATACAGAAATGTATGTGAAGGACTGGGCTGCTCACTCAGTGAGATATACTGCCTCACTTCTAATGCACCTATATTGGTATGATCAACCAAATGCAGGTAAATTATGTTTTTAATCATCACAGATCTCTATCAGTAGATTTTCATTTTATTTTTTTGCAAAAAGGTTATTCATGATGGCCGAACATTTAACTTTACTGTCCATTCAGCTTATTTGATCAAATTTGAACAAAATACATTGAATAATATCACAGTATTCCCACCATACCCTGCAGAAGAAGAGCACTATAAGAAATAAGACCCCAACCGAGGCTCTGCACCCCTGGATCTTACAACATAACAGATACAGATCCATTTTAGAGACATTATTAGATTCTTCCTTGATCATGTTACAACCATTCAAACCAAGGTTCATAAAAATGAGGCCAGTATTTTCTCTGTAATCCTGCTGAAGAAAGAGATCTCAAAATAACTGACATATTTTAAATATATACATAAAAATAATGACATGATAACTGTCAACATAAAAAATTCAGAACTAATATTATGTGTGGGCCACAAACTTTTTTTTTTTTTTTTTTTTTTTTAGATTTTTGACAAGGGCCAATTAAAAAATCATGGCGGGCTACAGTCGGCCTCCAGGCCATAGTTCGGACTAGCTCCATTTACACTGATTATTTGTGTATGAATTTTACTTTCTGTCTAATATCCAGAGGGCTTAAAAAATCTACAAACAAGTTATTAATTATTATGAATGCCTTGTTCTTTCTACATTTCTGTGTAAACAAACAATTTTGGTTCAGATGTTTTTTATAAAGGAGGAGCATCCAAAGTCCTTTCAGTATAGTTACACACACAAAAAAATGTGTATAACAAACATGTGGTAGACATACTACTTGTACAACTACACAATATTATATTCTACCATCTATTACTCTCCATTTTATTTAACAATGTACAAATTAGGAACATCTGAACAACGGATGTCACAGCTCCTCATTTTTCTTTAAGGATTTCTAATCTTCATAATAAGATGAACAGTTCCTTGCCAGCTTTGTTTGTGCATTAGGAATGTATTGCCATAATACCATTTATATCCAAGACAACAATGAATGTCATAGCAGTATGGCAAAGTTTTGACAACCCTAAAATAAATTATAATGGTTAGCTAAATCTAAAACACTCTCCAACAATTTGTTCCACCACCTTGGTGGTGGTATTCCATTGTAATTTCAAAATGCTTTCCCATTCATCCCCAAATATGACAATGTCTCCCTCCCTTTGACGTACACATCTATAATGGAGGGCGCGTAATCTCAGATACTCTTTCCTGTTTCAGGACACATTAGATCACAAGGCTTTGGAAGTGACAGATGTGTCAGACTGCTATCCTGCTACGAGTACCACTGAGTTTCAACTGCACCGATGAATGAATAAATCTCTCACATCAGTGTTGCATTGGACAAAAGGTGACATGGAAACCTCTTTCAATGCAATGATATATTGCAACTGATTGACTGAGTCTTTACTGAACTGCTGAATTTACATGACAAATTAGTCTTCTTACACCTTTTAGTATTGGATATTTCTCTGAATTAGAACATTTGCCAATATTTGTCTATAAACAATCTCACAATAGTACATATGTTATGGTATGGATGGCTAAATTAAGGTAGAAAGCATGAATAACACTTACTATTTATTAACCAGTGAGTACAACTGTATCTATAAGTGTAGTTTGAGAAAGTCATTCACACACACACGCACATGCAGGCAGGTACATGCACGCAGATGCAGGCAGGTGCATGCGCTCGCACACACACACACATACACACACACACACACACACACACACACAGACACACACACAGACAGAGACACACACACACACACACACAGCCGAACCCTCTCACAGCCTCACACCAGCTGATTTAAGTTCTGCAGGAGGAGGTGCTGCCAGCAACCTGGGTATAGATATAGATGATCCTACTCTTGCCCTGTACCTCCTCCCTGCGCCTCCTCCCTGCGCCTCCTCCCTGTACCTCCTCCCTGCGCCTCCTCCCTGCGCCTCCTGCAGCTGGCTGTGTGTAAATAAAGCTGCGGCGCTGCAGCTGCGGCGCTGCAGCTGCTGCTGACGGCTGGAAGGAGCGCCGAGGAGCGCCGTTCCCTCCATTTATTGTTTAATGCCACATTAGCAATCTGCGGCGCCGAGGAGCGGCTGCCAGCGGCGGCGGCGCCGGGCAGATGGGCCGCGCCGAAGACGGATCCGCTGACACATAAATTCCCAGCCGCCATCAAACGCCACAGCAGAAACGGCCTAACGGCGGCGAGCGTGCCAGCAGCACGAGCTGCAACATCACTGCTGCTGCAGATGTTAGTCAGAACACACACACACACACACA
>JAOWBC010040651.1:7742-19660 GCA_028566105.1 Hypoplectrus providencianus
GGTTAACCAGCAGGTCCTGGAAGTGACCGACTCTGGTGCCATTATACGAAAACAAGCCTTCTGTTTCCTGTAATATGGTTTTTTTTTTTTTATAGTTGAAATGTACAGCTCATGCACAGTAACACACTAATGTCAACAAACCAATGAAAACCAGACAGATCTCTGTTTTCAGTCATTTGCGGTTGTTCATAAATGCAAAGATTGACTCGTGTGTGTGTGTGTGCCCTGTCTGTAGACAGATCCAGGAAATATAAAACTAATTGCGCAAATATATAAAACATTTGGATAAAAGCACACATTATATGTTTAAGTATGTCTCATATACTGTCTTTTATCTTTAACCTCCAGCCCCAGCTCCAGGAGTCCTCCTGCAGCCAAAACCTCCTTAAATCAATTATTTTGCTTCTCATTCAGCAGCTGTAGGGACTCCTTCTTGCAGTGATGGAGCATGCCCTTAACCCTGTTCACTGATCTGTGATACACTGCAGAAAGAAACGTGAACAAACAGCTTTTTCAATAAGCAAATTGTTAGAATAAGTTCAATTTGGCATCTGACTTTAATGAGTATTAATGAGGTAGATGTATTTCATTCCAAAATTCGATCATTTCATTTGTTCTATGTTCAGCATTTAATCAGGCCTACTGAGTGACTTGACAGAATTAAACAGCAGCAAGGTCACAGAGTCAGCACATTCTCTTATCTGGCACACAGCGTCCAGGCAACACCCAAACACTTTGTTTCATACATTCTCAGATAGAGACGTGAGACAGGGGTTGGCCTGCTCATGTAGACATAACAAGGCCAAGTAGAATTCGGATAACGTGCGAGTCCAACCACCTCTGTACGGGGCAGAGCCCAAGAAGATAAATGTACATCATTCCTATAGATTGGTGCTCATTCTGCCGGAGCTCTGCCACTTTGAGCCCAGTGCTGTTTTTACTACGTCACCAGAATAAAGCTTTGATTGAAACCAGTTTTTCTCCAGCCTTTTTCTCGGGCTTCTAATCAGCCAACTGGAGATTCTAACGAAATCTATAATCCACAAACTATATGTGCACAATGACACTTCATTAAACTATGAAGGAACTACCAAAGAGCTCACTCAGAGAAACACATTTGCCAGATTAACAGCGACACCTAGCTGTCTGTGTACAAAAGATGTCATTCATTGTGAAGTGAATGTGTAAATTAATAATAAATATTTAAATACAGTACATTTATGTTGTTTCAGTACATAACAAGAGGGAGTTTCTTGGTGTGTTTTTTGTTTTGTCTCATCTAACCTGCACAAAAACGGGTGAAAATGAAATTAAATATTCCTACACTGTAATTAAATCCCCTTAGCATTCAGTATACAGAAAACAACTGTGTGTTGTTTCAAATAAATCATTATTATTTTAATTATTAATTTCTATTAAGACTGGTTAATTGAAAGATCTTGCTGTCAAAGTGGAAAATAATATTTATATGTAATAATATTAAATATTGATATTAAAATGTAATTTTATGGCAGTCTTTTGACACAAACACTTTCATCTGCTAAGGATGTTAGAGCAACTTTTTCAAAGTGAGGCACGAGAGTCTTAGATCTCTTAGAATCTGAAGGTGTCTTTAATAAATCTGTTATATTTCTCTAATTCTTTTCTCATATGTAGGACTACAGATTTGTTACAAACAGGTGTCATCATACGATATGATACAATCACTTGATAATATTTCAAGATAAATCAGCACAAGATTGAGAACCTCTTGCTTAGACCTCCAAAGGGCATTGTCTTGACTTTTACATTCTAGCTGAACACTCTTGCCTGCTTTACACAGAGAACTCTTAGAAATATGTAGGAAAAGCCACGTATTCATTTCCTTTGGGGGCCACCATCAGGGCCTGTCCATTCTTTGCTTCATTAGTCACAAGCTCCACGAGGGCCTCAGCCACCGCAGACACACTGAGAGAAAAAAACAGGGATTTCAGTTAATATGCACATATTTGTCAAATTCTTGTAAAAATATAGACATATATATGCAATATGATTATTGTTAAATATTACAAATATTAATAAATGTACTTGTTTATTACAACAGAAAAAAACATATTAATTGTTTTGTTTTTTTTCCAACTTAATTTTAAGTTGCTATTTTACCAGGATGAGGCACAATACCAACTTTAACCAAACATCCTAAGCAGAGAAGACTCACTTTAACACCCCAATCTTGTCCACTAATTCTTGGGTAGCAGGAGCCAGGTGGCTGAATTGCCACATATGGGATGCAATGTCAGAGAGGAGCTCAGTCTGGACAAAACTTGGGCAAATGGCGTTCACCCGTATACCGTAACCTGATGCGGCAGAGGCCTCCTAGTAAAACACACAGATCGACACATGTAAGCTTCAAGTAATTGACTTTTGTACACAGACATTACCATAAAACACCTGGAAGGAACTAGTCATATTGAGGCATCAATACTGATGACCTATAGAAGCAAATAGGACCATCATTGAGAAGAGTTTGATTCTCTGTAAAATCTTATTTAAGCGGATTCCATTTTTTACTTTTGCTCTTTGCAAAACATACTGCAGAAAGCCGTGTTGTTCTTTCTTTCACATGCTCATAATGAAATGCACTGATATTTTCCACAGGGGGCGCTGGTGCTCATGGACACACTACCTCTTTAGTCCACAGGGGGGCATCGTAGTCAACACAATATGAAAGTTCCTTTTAGTTGCTTTAATATTCCTGATTTTTTAAAGGAAAACTTTCCTTACCGCCATTGCTCTCGTGAAGCCGACCACTCCATACTTAGTTGCTGTATAGACGGGACAGCTTAGCAGGGGACCAATACCTGCAGCATGTGAGTTACATCAGTCAGTGTTGGGATTTAATCCTGACCAATAGGGTTTCAGGAAATTCAACATTGTCTTTTATCTTCATGGGACAATGTTGAACCCAAGGCCAAGATATGTTTTTGTACGATATTACTAACAGACCATCACAATTATCATTGGCATTCCATTAGATTATTAATTCTTTATAAACCTAAAGCTTAAGTTGTTTCAGATGTAGCGTCTCTATATACCAACATTACTTGGTCTGGTTGCATTAAAAAAACCCTCATGTTTTTCTTCTTAGCTAAAGGCTAAAACTTGCTGTGGGTCTGCACAGTGTAAATGAAAAGAGTTGCTGGTTTTATTCTACTACAAACAAGAGTTAAAATGACTTAAATCATAGCTACAACTAGCTGATGTCTTCCAAATAAGGTCAACCTAAAATAAATGTCCCATAGTAAATAAATGATTATGCCTTTATATTATTTTTCTTCAGGGATGAAAAGAATGATATCTCTTTTAACAGAAACCAAACAAACACAAAAGCATTACATGTAAACATTACATGTGTGTGCTTTACCTGCTATGGACGCCGTGTTGACGATGACCCCTCCGCGACCTCCACTCAACTTGCTCATCTGCTCCAGAGCCAGGTAGGTCCCCCTGATAACACCCATCTGAAGCACAGAACACCGGCTAATGTTTTGAAATGAATCACAGGAAGCTGAAAGTTAAACTGTTGAGTTGGTAAATAATTTACTCAGACTCTAACCGCCAAAAAAAACAAAAAAACAATGAAAAGGTTTCTGGTGATGGTATTACAAGCAGTATTTCATGAAACATTGTAGTTAGATCTGTTATGGTGTCATTTCCTGTGTGGTGCAACTGAATGCAAGACAGATATAATTACAACCAAATGCAGCTTTTTTTTTTACTCTTTCTTCCTCTTACCAGGTTTATGGAGACAGTTTTCTCCCACATGGCCTCGTTCAAGATGCCAGCGTTGTTGCATAGGATGTCGATCCCTCCAAATTTTTCGGCACTTTTCTGCAAGGCAGCTAAAGAGCAGAAGAAGTAACAGTTAGTTGGTAAATTTCATTTCAGCACCAGGTTCTGCTTTTCTTTTTATATTTAACAAAAGGCAACATTCTGGTGACTTAAAAGATGAAATCGACGATCCAAAAATCAAACGTACAAAAAATTATTAGATGGTCAATCTTTGTCAAATCAAAATTTGGGTATTTTATTTTTACCACACCTTCTCATGCAACAGAGAACTTGTCTTCTGAGCATAAGTGAAAAATCAGTACAGCAAACCTTAAATGAACCTTAACACACACAGAGGACTCAGGGTCCCCGAGCTGTTTACATTTATGGTATTTGACAAACATCTGATAACAGAGAAAAAGAAAATCATCTCACTTAATTTGAAGACATGCTTATCTTAATAAATGAGATTCCAGCTGTTATCCTTTCAACACTTCTTTTATAAAGTGTGTGTGTGTGTGTGTGTGTGTGTGTACCTTTAAACTGCTCCTCTGAAACAACATTACAGCTCAGGAACAAAGTCCTTTCCTGTCCATATTTTTTGTCGAGGGCTTCTTTTAAGCTCTTTCCTGCAGTTTCATTCACATCAAGGAGGGCGACCTGTACAGATGAAGGTCCATCAGACTCACATGATTAAAGGAAATCTGGCATTCATGGTGACATTTTCTTGTTCTTGAAGAGTTCTTGCTGTCAACAAGAACAAACTGTCTTTTGGATTTCAATTCTTAATTTATTATCTATATTTCAAATGATTATTTTACTTTTTTAAATGTGTGTTCTTATGTACTTTTAACTTTCTGTACTTATGTTTGTACTTGTGCTGCTGCCACACCTTAATTTCTCCTCTGCGGATTAATCAAGGCTTATGTTATCTTATCTTTTCTTACTGGCAGTTAGCCTTACCTTGTGCTATTAAAGTACTAGGACAGAAGCTATAGATTGGTTCCACCCATAAAGACAATATATTTCACTGGGTGTAGTCTATTTGCTACAATTATTTGAGGTGGAATCAAATGTTGGGCAGAACCAGTAATAAAATTACTTGGTCACTCAATAATTGATTTCTACAAAGAAAGATGCAATAGTGCAGTTTAATAATTTCTACCATTTTACTTAATTTGCATCAAGTTGTGTAAAAATATCACCCAAAAAACAGACTAACAGCTTTTGTCATGAAATCAAATTACACGGAAGTCGTGCTGGAATGTTTTTAAATGGTTTTTGTTTTCTTTTTAAAAAAAATAATCATTAGCAGTCTCTATTCCATACCAAAATATCTCACTGAAAAGTGCAAAATGCAAAAATGTGCAAACCCACTGATAGGCAAACATTTCTGTCAAGTAAGTGTAATGTAATGAAAAAAAAAACATTAACTACAGTATCTTGGAGTACACTGAAATGTGAATTTAAGTACAGTACCTAGTGCTATGGTTCTACCACTGGATCAAGTAATGGTATGCATGTTATAAATCTATGCTGGTAACTACAAGATCATAATGAACTTTACCTTGGCACCGTTTTTCAGAAGTATTTCTGCCATTGCTTTTCCTATCCCCATCGCTGCTCCAGTCACTACTGCGGTTTTACCATTTAATGCCATTTTAGTTGTTCAGTTTGTGGAGAAGAACCACTCTTGATCCCTGCAAGAAATCTTAAAAAGATTTTTAAGGAGAGGCAAGTGCTTTTAAACTAGAGGCAGGGCATGTAAGCCCCGCCCCCACAGGAGGGAAAACAGTCCACGATTTTCTCCATTGACTGAAGAGAGTTAGAAGCAACTTTTCATCAGCAGTTAAAATTCAGTTTATTTAATCTGAACTAACAGTGAATTATTTAACTTGCTATGCAGTATTAAGTGTCTTTCCTTGCTAAAATATGGCTTGCCAACTAATCCTTTCTGATGGACAAAGAGTGCAAAAATAATCATAATATGCCACAATCCACCTGCAGACTCAGGATGTTTGAGGTGCAGGGATGGAAATAGTAAAAAGCACAGTGCATACAGCAGGTGCCCCAACCACTTTTATACATTTGATAATCATGTTTTCAGTAAACACTGAAAGGGCACCCTGGAGGGTCGTTCAGTGGGGACCACAGGGACAACCAGTGTTGCAGCTCATGGTTGCATATAGGATGGATGGAACACATGATGACATAAATCATACAAAATGTAAGAATGCAAATTAGATTTCATCAGATATTTTTTTATTATTGGAATAAAATGGACTTTATATATGCAACATTCTTTAAAGTTCCCACAAGTGTCACACCTGGGTGTTATAAATTGGATCTTCACATGATACACATTATGGAACTATTTGCATTTCTAAAAAAAAAATCGTCCTCTCCTCTCTGCTCTATGAAAATAACCAGCTGTTCTGTCTTTTTTTTTTTTTTACTCATTTTTTGTCTGTTAAGGATGTCAAAGCAACTTTTTCAAAACACATGAAAACAAGCACATGGACACAATCTTTTTTCTTAGTTAGTTAGTTCGTTATAGTTAACATTCTAATACATTTCTTATATGCTCTTCTTATACATAGGTAATGTTATAGAAGTGAAGCAAGTAGGCGTCATCATATTGATTCATAAGAAAAGTATTTGGGACTCATATTTTTGGAGGTAAAACTGTGTGAAATAAAAGACATTTTGCTTAGACCTCCCATGGACATCGTGTTTACTTACACATGTAAGCTAAACATTCTTGTCTGAAAATGTAGGAAAAGCCATGTATTCCCTCCGTTTAGGGGTCACAATCAGGGCCTCGCCATTCTTCGTCTCATCAGTCACAAGCTCCAGAAGGGCCTCAGCCACCTCAGTCACACTGAGAAAACAAGGGGAAGCGACTTCAATTAATACGTACACATCTGCCTAATTTCTAGTCAAAATATATTATTACACTTATCATTTGTAATTATTTATTACAAACAACCAAAAACCACTGTTTTCAATGTTTATGAGTATGTATTTCTATGTCTTGAGGCTTAATAGCAACTTTAAGAAAACATCACAAGCAGACTCACTTTAACAGCCCAAACTTTTCTACTATCAGGTTGGTTACAGGAACCAGGTTGTTGAATTTCCCAAGTTGGGATGGAAGAGTAGTGAAGAGCTCAGTTTGGACGAAACTCGGGCAAATGGCGTTAACCCGTATACCGTAACCTGATGCGTGAGAGGCAGCCTAAGAAAAGACACACATGAACACACACTTAAGCTTCACATATTTAGAGGCTTGATATAGAATACAACCACAAAGGGGAAATTTACAAGGTCTTTACAACATGAGGTGTTTTTCTAGTTGCTTTAAAATTCCTAATTTTTTACTGAAAAACTTTCCTTACCGCCATGGCTCTAGTGAAGCCGACCACTCCATGCTTGGTTGCTGTATAGACGGGGCAGCTTGGTAGAGGACCCAAACCTGCAGGATGGGAGTCATTTCAGTGAGTGTAAGGATTCCATCCTGACTAATGGAGATGCACAAAATACAATACTGCATTTTATATTTTCTAAATCTTTTCAAAGGTTTCCTCAGGGAAAAAAAAAATACTACAATGAAATTCATTCAACAGCAGTCTTTTGTGCAACAGCTTACCTAACATGAAACATTCTATTAAGTAATAAGATCAAGATAAGGAGATACTACTAAGGGAAGCCTTGACAAGAAGACTTGAGGATGTTTGGTGAAACCAACATTATTTTTACAATTAACACAAACTTTGCAAATTCTTTGCAAACCAAACATCAATTTGGCACCATATTTTCATGTTATTTACAGTAAATAGACCACTATGTTCCCATTCTGTGCAGGCTTTTTAAACGTTTGACTTTAG
The DNA here is from genome assembly GCA_028566105.1 of Hypoplectrus providencianus. Lineage (NCBI taxonomy): Eukaryota > Metazoa > Chordata > Actinopteri > Perciformes > Serranidae > Hypoplectrus > Hypoplectrus providencianus. The sequence continues at coordinate 15,440 of JAOWBC010040651.1, forward strand.
TCTGTTTGTGAAGGATTTGCCGTTTTACAAAAGCAGTGAATATTTAGACAAATACTGTTAATTCCATGTGTCTGCTCTGCATCCGTGAAAAGACTTTCTGGTTTTATTCTACTACAAAGAGGAGTAAAAAGCTATTCAAATCATAGTTCCTCTTTTTTGCTATTTTTCTTTAGCCATGCAAAGAATTCTGTTTTGCTGTAATGGAAACCAAACCACAACAAAAAGTCTACAGGGTGTGCTTCACCTGCCATGGACGCCGTGTTGACGATGACCCCGCCCTGACCTCCACTCAACTGGCTCATCTGCTCCAGAGCCAGGTAGGTCCCCCTGATAACACCCATCTGAAACACAGAGCACCTACTGATGATTTTGTGTTGACTGCAGACAGAACTCTTTGTTGTCTGTTAATCTGTTGGTGTCACTTATATTTGCCAAATGTGGAAAGAAGCTTCATGTTAAACCGTTGAATTGGATAATAATTTTTTCTGGTGGTGGTAGTGCAAACAATAATTAATGAAACACTGCAGTTAGATCTGTTGTGGTGTCATTTCCTGTGTGGGAGTGGTGCAACTGGGTACAAGTAAAGACATGATCACAAACAGGTTTTTGTTGTTGTTTTCATACTTCTCCTTCTTCTTACCAGGTTTATGGAGACAGTTTTCTCCCACGTCACCTCATTCAAGATACCAGCGTTATTGCACAGGATGTCTATCCCTCCGAATGTTTCAGCGCTTTTCTGCAAGGCAGCTAAAGTGCAGAAAAAGAAACAGTTGGTAGGTACATTTTTATTTCAAAAGGTAACATTCTGGTGATATTTAAGATGAAACAGACAACCGAAAAATGAAGTGTATGATCAATGTGGCCTACTCTTTGTCAAATCAAAATAATTCTTTTGCATTTTATTTTTACCACGTCTTCACACATAGCAACTCATCTTTTGAGCTGAAAATCAGAGCAACAAACCTCGAATCAAGCTACCTTAACTTTCACTAAGCCCTGTGATAGACTGGCAGCCCGTCCCGGGTGTACCCTACCTCTCACACACTATCAGCTAGGATTGGCACCAGCCACCCCAACCTGGGTCAGGTAAGAAGTTAAGGACAATGACTGAATTAATACCTTACACCGAGGACAAAGTGTGTTTGTGTTCTCCTATAATGTTTAACTAGAATGTTATATAATTGTGTATTATTATAAACTTTATGTATGTAACGTAACTATAAATAAGTATATCTTGTGTGGTCTCCAGCTGCAATTATTATCACCTAGCTTAATTCAAAAGAATATCAGAAGTTTTTAATGTTCAAGAGATCTGACAAACATCTGACAACTAGGACAAAAATAAATGTGTCTCTGCGTGTCTTGATGGTATTTATAAGCGTCATGCATTACAGATTCCAGCTGTTTTCCTCCCAACAGCACCTCCCCCACTTCTGCACTGTTTAGAAAGTGTGTATGTGTATGTGTGTAAGTGTTACCTTTAAACTGATCCTCCGATTCAACATTACAGCTCAGGAACAAAGTCCTTTCCTGTCCATATTCTTTGTCGAGGGCTTCTTTTAAGCTCTTTCCTGCAGTTTCATTCACATCAAGGAGGGCGACCTGTACAGATGAAGGTCCATCAGACTCACATGATAAAAGTCCTTCAAGTCTTGGAGTAAGAAAGATGAAAGATAGACAAATGACTCCATTAATGAAAAATGTGCACAGCTGCTGATAGAAAGAAAGTTCTTGTCAGGACAAAAATTACAGATTTTCCCTGCATGGAAAAAGCAAGTTCCTTATCCTGAGACGACCACATTATGTAACGGTATGAGCTAAATCTATGTTAAAGACCACAAGATCACAATAAACTTCACCTTGGCACCATTTTTTAGGAGTATTTCCGTCACTGCTCTTCCTATCCCCATCGCTGCTCCAGTCACCACTGCGGTTTTACCAGTTAATGCCATTTTAGTTTAGTTAGTGGAGTAGGAGCGCTCAGCTGTTTGATCCCTGTAAGAAATATTTAAGAGATGAATCCGGAGATGAGTAGGATTTTAAAGTGACTCCGCCCATCCTCCATAGAACATGCCCATCGTGGCGAAACATGCGGGAAATGAGGGTATAACTTAAAGTTTATAGGCCAAAGCTGCATGCGGGGTTGTGTTGGAATGGGTTGTCAGGGTCCACAGCAAGTGGGTTGTAGTTCAGTCTGTTTGTCATTAGACTCGATTGAGAAAACAAAAATGGGGGAATTAGGAGGAGTAACAAAACAGCCAAGATCCTCGTATGTCCATTCGTCTATTATTCTACAGAAATACAGGTTTCTGCGCACGTGACTTGGGTGATTTGTGTTTAGAGACCAGCATAACGCACAAATCTGTTCAAAAACCTTGCGTTTTAATCGAAATGTATATTGGCACAACGGGTATGTGCATACTGTACACAATCATTTTTTTTTTTGTTTTCTGCACAAATAAAACACCCCTTTCAATTCCGCAATTTCCCTGATGTTAAGTATTTCAGTAACAAAAAACAACCCAACTAACCCTGCCAATCTTTGAAAATGTAATAGGTAACAGATTTGTTATCCTGTTTAAACAAAAACAGCTTCCACCTATTTTTTTTTCTTTTTTCTTTTTTTTTAAATGGAGTTTGGAATGACTGTGACAGGAAGAGTTTCCTGAGCACAGACGCGTTGTTTATAATGGCCACTAGATGGAGGTATAGTGCTGTGTGAAGATAGCTCTTATTCATCCAGGTAACTTGTTATCAGCGTTAGTTAAGAAAACAAAATCCGACCCACAGTTATTTTGTGTTTGTACATCAATGCAGTTGTACACTTGGCATTAATAATGTTATTATAAAGCCATGTCCAGCTCATGGGGTTTAAGCAGCAGTATTATCAGCTGGTGTCAGGTTTGCCACAGCCCACCCTGATAGATGACACTATACTGGTTTTCCACTTGCTTTTATTTTTACAGTCTATGCTCAAACTCAGGCATGAGAGTTGAGTTGAAGTGAACTCTTAAAAGCCAAGACAGCCAAGTCACTTATTGAGCTTGCTCAGAGGCGTTGGTATTTCTGTCTTAATTTATTAAAAACTATTTGCACTGTATAGAAAAATATGTGTGAGGAAGGACGCCCCAGGCATTTTCTTTTGCTTCACTGGAAGGCATCTTACTAATATTAGAATTTCTCATATTTTCCTGAATCTCGGATAAATCTATTTTACACTTTACTAACCTAATTATTAAGGAGGAACAGTGATTAAAAAAACAAACAAAACAAAAAAAAAACATTCCCTGCAAAAACGTTTTTTGTATTTCCTTAAAATCTTCATTGAAATGATAAGGCAATGCTGATACATATAATAACCTACGATATACAGTAACCTACAATTTTGATGGCCATTTCCCCCAGTTCAAACTGCCTTAACTCTGTCAGCTATGTATCTTATTCTCTCATAATTTGAAAAAAAAAAAAAAAAAGAAAAGAAAGAAAGAAAGAAAGAAAGAAAGAAAGAAAGAAAGAAAGAAATATTTCCAAATAATGAAATATGGACAGTCTTTTGACAAAGTTTCTCGATATTGTGATGCTAAAATTTCTAAATATTAATTTGCAGTACTGTGTCATGATATTGAGAAAAGTCATTCATTTTAACATATTTTCTCACAATAATGTACACGATCACATTGCTTTTTTATTTCTTTTACTGGTGGGAATAAGCACAAGTTCTGTTGGATTAAGTGCAAATCAGGTACAATAGGATCATTAAGTTCCTTCAATCCTACCTGAAGCACCATCTGTCAATACACTTACAGTCAATTATATTCAGAGTACATACACAGTGAATGAGTCATTACTTGTATGAAAGGTTAACAGGTACAGTAGGAGCTTGTTTATTAAATTTTTCATGTGTGTGTGCGCGTGTGTGTGTTCAGTACGCCTGTTGCTTAAAGGGTTTTTGATAAGCATACTTGGCAAGACTCTGCATGCTGCTGCAACAGTAGAGCTGCTGAAGGAAATACTGTGTGAGTCTGTCACAACCACAAGAAATGTGTCAAACAATGTTGCGACAGATGCAACAGAAAAGCCAACTCTATTTTAGTTCAGCCGGCTGTGATGCAGACCTGTAAGTAATAGGACTTTAGTTTGAATTAACAGGAACCATAACTGCTTTTGTTGCAGCAAACTAGGACAGCCCAAATAAACAGATAAATATTAGTGTGGAACTGT
>JAOWBC010040682.1:7017-19657 GCA_028566105.1 Hypoplectrus providencianus
TCTCAGCCACTTCCTCGTTACATTTCATCTTTCACTTTTATGTCATCTGCAATTTATTGTCTCTTTCCTATTTTACTTTACTTTGTTCTTATTAAATTTGTTTTCTTTGTCATATTTCTTTACATTTTTCTCTTTGAAATTCCCTTCTTACTATCTATACCTCTACAGTAAAAGATAAAAGAAAGAAGTAACTCCAAACAGATCCTCATGGGTCTTAATTTGTGCTGTACTGTCCTTTACTTCCTGTTCTGTCCTCTACTTTCACTAGTGTTGTTCCAGTTCTACTCTTCATGAGAGGAATAGAAAGTGTTTTGGCTACAATCCACTTGCTCCCTTCTTGCTAAACCAACCAGACTTACATCAATGTTAGTAATCAGGCCCGTTTCCCAAACATAAATTATTCTTAGTGACTGATCAGTTCCAGAATGGGCCAGCAGCATCCAGTAGCTGCATGTTTGTTGTTACGATTTGCAAGGGAAGACAAGTAAGAAGCCAAAATGCAATCTGAATGAAGTTCACTTTTATGAAGCGTGTTATTGTGTAAATGTTTGTATATGAGTTGTTATAATTAAACGAATAATCAGCCATCACATTTCACCTTTACATAAACCGATATCATGCAACCATAAAAAGCAGAAAGTGTTTACTAGAATACAGTACATGATTGGATTTGTATTTTTATGCAAATTTCCATTTCCAGATACAAAGTTCACGTGAATTTGACCTTTTAAAACCAATCTGAGCCCTTGATTACCTGCAGAGCAACATGGAGACTTTCTCTCTCCTCTATTTTTCCTTGTTTGCCTCCAATCTTCCTGTTTCCTCGTCTCCTTTCTCCTTCTTTTCCCAGTTTCTACCCTTTCGTTCCAGTCACATTTCTACCTGCTGATGTTAAATATACGTTGCTGTTATTTTTAATGACGTGTGCATACTGTGCGATGAAGGTGTTGATGCTGACTCCTCTGTCTGCACTGAGTGGGTGCCAGAGGCCTTTACAACACGTGTATATAATCCAAATAAAAGGTTGGAACTTGTGACCGTTGTTTGAGGACTTTTTTGATCACAGAACATTATCTGAAAAGTGTTCAGTCTATTACACAAATCAAACATTTGTTGTTGTTTGTTACTTTTTCATATCACACCTGTTGTGGAAAAACATTTTATTATCACCATATTTCTTGTTATAATTAACCTCCCACCCCTTAATAAAGAGCTCACGGTGTCTGTTAATGTCTTAAAACATCGATGGCTTTATCAATTATATGTTTTCATTTATTTCACAGATTTCACATATGTGAATCGGATTAACCATCATGGAGTCAAAGGTTCCACAAGTCTTAATAGTGACTAACAAAGGGAGTGTTGGTGATAATTAACCACATAGATTACCTATCATGGCATCTAATGTTGCTGCTGATGGATTTGTTTTTCAGACAGTAGAGGGCCCAGTGTGTCTCATACAGTCTAAAGGATGCAACAAAATGTTGTTATCTGTCACGTTGGTAGTTACCGGATCGGTTGGGCTGCGGTCTCTCAGCCTCTTTTGCTTAAATTTAATCACTTTCATCCCTAGCCAAGGAGGGTAAGTTTTTGGTTTGTTTGTCAGCTCAATCAAGAGAAAAACACAATAAATTTGCACTTTCATGAACCATAGCAGAAAGTTGGAGCATGAACTGAAAGAAAGACCCCATTACTGCTTGGAGCAGATCCAAATCACTGGGTTGTTACACAATTATTTTCCACTTTGCTTAACAAAAAAAGATAGGGCATGGATCTTGTTTTAATCTGTCTCTTCTAAACCCCCAGACATTATCAGAGTGGAAAAGGAAATATTGCTGGAGCTGTGTGGTAGTTCAAACACTGACTGAAATCCGATTCAAATGAAAGCAGGACTTGTAGAGGGCTAGACTGCTTCTTTGATGCTCTACTGCAGTAATAATGTCTTCTAAACAAAACTCTGACAGCTGCTGCTGCTCAGCGAGATAACCTCTAACACGTGAGCCACCGCAGTGCTTCTTAAAAGTACATAAATCCCACATCCTGTCTCATCTTATCTCAGTGTGATGTAAGTACGGCTGTGGACTCCAAAAACAGGCTCAGTCTGGTAGTTACTGCTTCATGGCAGCTTGTAGACTCAAGTTTATTGTGGTTTAGGTTAGCTCTGCTTGGAAGGAAAAACACAGGGGCCTCTATGGCACTGAAGAACAAGACAGCTGGTGATAGTACATGGTTTTTGTCCAAGTAACTTCATGGTTCTTGAACAAAATTTTGCACTAATTTAAGGAATGAGCTGCCATCATTCTGTATTATTGTTAGTGCGTAAATCCCATGAAAGGAATACATCTTCAATCTTCAAAGTGGCCAACCAATATGTCCTTTCATATTTTAAAAAGTAATTATAGAAAGAACGATATTTGTGCATTCAGTCATTTTTTGGAGATTTTTTTAACAGCAGATTAATTAAAATTTGGTTTGTGTCAAAATAAACTAAAGTGTAAACTCATTGATATGCTTTTTTTTAAAAGTAGTATTAAATAAAAAATAGATCGATCTCAAAGAAAGAATATTAGGATTGAATGTTCAAACTTTGCTCTTTTTTTATAAAATAAATTGCATCACACAATCAATTGTTTTTGCAAACCCCTACACAGTGAGCCACTTTAACAAGCACGAAAAAACATTATTTCATCCAAGGCAGGTATGTGTTTATAACGAAACCAGAAAATACATGAAGAAGGGGATTTTATCGTACAGGAGACATATGCTGCTTCTCAGCAGCAGCAGACAAGATACATATCTGATGTGCTCCTGGGGAAACATTGCTGGATAGCATTTACTTTAAAACACTTCCATCATTTCTCGTCATACACTTCCATCTCAGGGCCACATGAGAATAAAAACTGTAGCATGCATTGAATTTTTCCTCCCAAAACCTTTCTTTAACTGAGAGCTTTTAAAGCACTCTAGCTTTCAACAACCAACTTGAACCCAGGACTGTAAACACTTAAACCCCTAAAGGCCTTTTGAACTACCTAATGTTTCTCCTTCACTTTTGCCTCTTTTGTTTTGCTTTTCAAACATTCATCTGCTGATTTTGAAAATATGTTGTGCCTGAAATTAAGGCTTTATGTCCTGACCTTGATAGTCTTAACCTGTTGGACCCAGTGAGTGTGAGAGCTAAGTGCTTCAGAGGCCTATTTGCAGCCTTTTGTGGACACATTGACTTTCAAAATGTGCTTCAAATTGGAAGCAGTACCTGAACTTGTGACCTCAACACCTGCGTCTACTCATTTTTTTTCAAAATGCAGCTGAACTCGTTACGAAAGCCCTGGTGTTTCTAGCCTTAAAAGTTTGACTATGGGCTTTTTTTTTTATATCCATTTGGCTGAGAGCTTGCTCATAAAACCATACCAGAAGATGAGATGTTGCATATATGCATAAACAGTTCAACCAACAGAAGTCTGGAGAGAATAAAGAAAATTGATTGGCTCAAATAAAATAAAATGAAATAGTTCAAGTTGTAGACGAAAAGTAAAGTCACATATTTCATGGGTAGTTTCTTCTCTCTTTTCCAAAAATCCTTTTATGATAATTCATAAATGAAATCATGATAAAGCCTGGACAAAAGCTTATTCAAAACTACAAAATGTGAAATAATTATATAAAAGAAATATGAATGTGTCAGTTACAGGACCTACATTGACCCATTTCTAGACAAAGTCCAATGAGATACAACATGGAAACAGGGAGAAGCTGTTTTCCATTATCTTTCATTAACTTGTTTGATGCAGTCAAAAGGCCTAAGTGGGATATATGAGATGAGATGAGATGAGATGAGATGAGATGAGATGAGATGAGAAAAATTTCCTTAATTGATCCCCGATGGAGGAATTCAGGTGTTGCCGCAGCAAAAGTACAGATCAAGCTGATTAAGAAAATAAAATAATTTATTAAAATTAGAATAAAAAATTAAAAAAGACATAAGAAATTAAAATAAATAGCATAAAATACAATTAAATCAGACATAAGCAGACAGCAAACACACACTGATTAGTGGAATGCCAAAACTAAAGTAAAAAAGCAACTGCTGTTTGAGTTAACAGAACCTCATGCTAACACTTTTAACTAACACTCATCAATTATATGGCTTTTATGTGGTGTTGTCATTTTTTTCATTGTTCATTTAATTGATATTGCGTCATTGTATGATACAGGTCTTGTTTTTGTAAGTTATAATCACATAAATATTGAGAGAAGATTTTTCTTTTTTGCAGAATCGACTGACATTCCAGAAGTTTGAAGTCTTGAGTTGGGCTCAGTCAGATGTCTGGAAGACTGGGACTACTCTTTCTTTTTGGCATCTGTTCTGCTTTTAGGTTGTGGAAAAAAAAATTAAATATGTGTAATTTACCTCATACATAAAGTCCAAATATCTGCACATTAGTTTAAAAAAGACTGACAACATAATTCCCTTATTTCAGCCAAATAATTTAGGCCATTTCACTGACACTTTTCTGGACTAGAAAACAAATTTTAAGTCCAACAAAATTATCTACAATCATGCAACTCTGTAGGGACTAAATCATTGTATGTAGGGACTTTCAATCATTGAAGAACACATTTCGAACATTATCTGTATATTTCTCTAACATTTGTTGATGGTGATGTGGTGACGATACGACTATTGTATTTGTAATAATAGCCTTATCTCTGTATTTATTTATTTTTTTCGGCCATAGTGATGCGTTTGAACTCACGAACATCTGTTTCCCACTCAGCCTTTCTAACTGTTTACACCTGCTGTTCTTTACAGTGAGTGTGTGAGTCATTCCACCTCCCATGACAGCTCCCATCAGAAAAAAGTTAATATGACAAAGATGTCACAGTCATGGTTTGACTACTGCAAGCTGTGTTGTACATTTAGTTCAGAATGTGTACGCGCAAATTCAAGCTTTCATAAAAAGGAAAACGTTTGGTATGATGGATCAAAAGGGATATATCAGATCTTATTGAGGAATGTGACAGTGCATCTGGGAGCAATATGTTTGAGGTGCAACAATTAGCTTCACATGAACTCCACTCTTTCTGAGCAATGCCACTTTTACACATGGTGGATGTCCTTTTATTCAAAGTTCAGCTTGGAAAGTTTGTTCTGCATGATGTGTTGATGTTTGCTGTTGAGATTTCGAATTTGCCATAAAATCAGTGTAGATATGGAAGAACTCTTCATCTAATTGTGCCTCATCACAAAGGATTAGCCTCTTGGAAGAATGTTAATATACCAGGACATTCTGGTATCTTTTCCAACTTTTCAGGGCCAAAAATGTACCTCAGCATTTCCACTCAATTTGATTCTTTGATTCTTTCTGAAAGTGAATTAAAGTAGACATTTCACGTCACACTGATGTGGTAACCTTACACACCCTTACATATTGTTATACACATTGGCTTTCAGAAAGAATTTACAATCGGAAGCAGGATCTGATTCTGTGAACCCCGACACCTGTACGCACTTAACAGCTGATCCCCTGGGTGTTAATCCGTCTGACCTGATTCTCAGAAGGATTTTTCTCAAACTTTCATCTGCATGTTGTCTTTCAAAATGTGAGCATACTTGAATCTGGCAAACAGGTGGATTTCATAACTTGAACAAATTTTATGTAGTTTATTAATCTCCCAGGGATTAATGGTTTGAATTCCATCCCACTCCACTGACATTTCTTTTCCTCAGGCTGTTTTCTTATTAAAAACAAGTTGAGCTTCAAAGTTGTGATCTGCCAGTGTGTGATGTTTCATTCAACAAAGATAATCCAGCAGTTCAATCCACAGTAACTCTGAGAAAACATACCTGACCGGGCATTCCTCTGGATGTAAGCGATAGTTTTGATACAGAACTTGGGGTTGGATAAAGACCACACATGAGCTGAAGCTTGAATAAACTCAAAAATACTTTTCAGCTTGCATTGTACAGTCTTGCAGCCAGACATTGTGAGCTAAAGCCTCCCTGGAAACCATCAGGTTTCTGCAGGACCAGTTTCTGCAAGCCTGTTTAAGGTCCAGCCCCCAAACCACACTTACCTATTATTACGCAGTACATTTTACTTCATAAGTTATTCACATATAGTAAAATAAATATAAATATGTAGCCCCCTAAGTGAGGTTGGTCCCAGCTCCCAAGATGCTGTCCTTGACTTGAAGATCCCTATTGGATCTGCACTAGATTCCAAAAATAATCATGTTAGTCTATGACATGTAACTCCCTGTGCAAGATTGCAGAATCTTATAATGTTATCATTTCTTAAAAAATGTAAGAAAGCTTCCAGATGTAATAGAATTTGCATGTAATCTGACAAAATCCCTAAAGTAGATTATGTAATAATTTAAATCATTATGGAAAATGTGACAATTACTTTGATGAATGCCTTAAAAAATGTGATGGGTTAATTTTCAAACAATAAAAACAAAATAACATCTTATGAGTAATGAAACATTAAAACAGAAAATTATTGGGTTTGTGTGGCAGAGTATCTCCTGATTTAACTAAAGCAATGTAAGAAATATGTTCCTTAATGATGTTTCTTCAAAATAAAATCCTGAAATAAAGGCTGAGGGAAATGTGAAAAGAATTACGATATTCCACATAAATCTTTATGTCACCTGTAGCATGATTGATCACACATAAATATCTACAACAATACAGGTTGATGACCAGGACGTACATCATGGCAAGAGATGAAATTCCTTCGTTTTAGTCCAGACTCCTTTGAAGTGTGCTTTCCTTCTGGATCTGCACTGGGTGACGTAAACTAAATGTGGAATGAAATCCAAGAATGGATATATATTTCTTGTAGTAAAAAGGTTAAATTCCAAGCTAAGCTCCGTATTTCTTAGAATGCCATAAAAGAAAGATATCCCTCTGGATCAGGGATTTTGTGTTCCTCCCTGATTTATAAGTTTATGTTTTAAAGCCGGGGGTTGGGGGGCACTTTCCAAGAACTGGAAAGTTACTATTTAATCATTGAAAAGTCATCGTCTGAGAATTACAAATAAACCCTGCAATTACAGGAAGGAGGCTTGGGATGTTGGGACGACCAGACAAAGGACTGACAAAAAAATATATAAAAATAAATATAAGTAATAATATGGTAGAAGACCTTAAAAGTTCGATTTCTATTCTACTTCTTCTTTTTTTTATTTTATTTTATTGACCAGAAACTGAAGTCCTCATTTGGTTAGGATATGGTGACGGTCCTCTGTTGGCATTGGTGAAATGTATGTGTGTGTGGGTGTGTATGTGTGTGTTGCTGCAAGAACTAGGATCAGCACTATAGATTCTGAAGGTTTTTTGGGTTTTATTTATAGGAATTATGGCATGTTTTTTTGATTGTTTTAAATAATGCCCTATTTAAAAGTAATTTGTGCTGCTTTTATTGTATTCAAGGGTTTTATAAATGATGCTTATTACACGGACCCATTTCAAGGAGGCCTTGAACTGCATGATTTTCTGATTTAGCAATTTATGATCCGATCTGTATTTTGATTATTGTATTAGTCAAAGCTGCATTATTTAGAAGGCTGAAAGACAAATAAAAACCCGCCTGTATGTGTGTGCGTGTGTTTGTGGGGCAGGCAGGTCCAGATGAGAGGTTCCGAAAATGATTGAATTAATCTAATATGAACGCATACGTTTTTTGTATGTGAATGTTTTAATGGTTCATGTTCGTCTACAACAGCATACCACATCATTCTAATACACCAGAAAACATGTTGGTTTGAAGGAGAGAGTAACCAGACCCTCATGCTGGAAAGCAATGAATGAAATACAGATGAATGTGAATGTATAGTTAAAGCAGATGTGCAGGTTTGATGGATTTATTTCTGACTTTAAAATGAAGTTATTTCTTTCCTCATTATGGAGACAAATTATTTGAATTTCTCTTGGGGTCTCTTGTATGGAGTGCAGAGCATCCTTGAAATGCATTATTGTAAAAAAAAAAAAAAAAAAAAAAAAAAAAGCAATTTAATTTAAGTGGTTAAGACAAAAAATACAAACCACATACATTCAATATACCATAGCTTCAGATTTTAGTCATTCTGGTTCCTGATCATCCACTGAATCCCAGTTTGGTCTGTTGGACTGGAATTTTCCATGTTGAAGTATTCTTTGAAGTCTTCTTTTCTTTCCCCAAATTGCTCCTGATGCTCTGCACACCATCAGTGTCAGTGTAAACATCAGTCTCCCAGATGAACAGATGAGTGTGTGTGTGTGTGTGTGTGTGTGTGTGTGTGTGTGTGTGTGTGTGTGTGTGTGTGTGTGTGTATGTGTCAGTCAAGCCTATCTCAATTCCACACCTACGAAATAAAATACGTTTATTTTGGAAAATAAATCTAAAAATGTGGTTCCCTGAGTGCAGGTGCTGTCTGAGGGTAACACCAGATGTCCACAGCTGATGTTGAGTGTAAGAACAATCCAAAGTGGGTGGTTTGGTCTCAGTTTACAAGTCCAAGTACTCTTGGGGAAGATTTTGATCCCCAAAATGTTACTATGTGTGGTTCCCTGACTGCAGATGCTGTCTGGGGCTGCACCACATGGCCACAGTTGATTTCATGTGAGTGAAAAAACAAGTGGCTGTGCACAACATCAGTGTCAGTGTGACAACAATCTCCCTAATGAATATGAATGTGTGTGAGAGTGAGTGGGTGAATGCTATGAGCTGTTATTAAAGACAGGGGAAAGCACGATTTAAATTCCAGTCCATCAACCATTCAAAGCAAAAGTTCAGCTCAGAAACTCAGCTCATCGTGCTGCACTCTTTACCATATGCTTTACATGATATCATCACACAGTAACACACGACACACGCTGGATCCATTATTTTCCAAAATAAACTAAAAACAAACTGAAAAGATGGAGAGAAATGCAAGGCCAATTTTTGTCAACTCCGTCCTTATTTCAAACCTACTAAATATAAGCAGTTTATTTTATATATAATGTGTACACTTGGAAAACAAATCTTGTCTTGAAGATCCTGATTGGAGCTGCATCAGATTCCCTTAATTGATTTTATGAGTGTAAGAAGGACCCAAGGTTGGTGGTTCGGTCTCACTCATCATGTTGAATTATTCTTGGGAAAGTTCCCCAGATTTCTCCTGATTTTTGGCGTTCATTAGCGTGTGAGTGTGAACTTTGACCTCCCTGATGAATAAATGAGTGTACGTGATTAAGTGACTGTCTTGGATGAGAAGAGCATTTTTCAAATGCAGCTCAATTTCCTTTTTTTTTTTTTTTATGTTCAACTCAGAAACTCTAACTCCTCATGCTGCACTACTTATGAGCTGTTTAACCTGTCACACTATTACTCACTACACACGTCTTACTGCTCAAACTGATTTATGTTGACTTGAATCAGAAACAACTATATATAACAGATTCACCATATACAGTGTTCTTACTTCAGCCACTTTTGATTCAAAAACCCAGATGGGATGTAAAGCTTTTGCCTCTCATGAGGCCGGCTTCAATTTATGAAATATTATGGTTCAGATTATTCAGGTGAAATGTCACAGAGCTCCATCTGACTCGCCCTCCAGCCAGAACATGACTAAACTCTGTTTTTGTTCACAGCACTTGAACATTTCGTCACGTCCGACTCCTGTGCCTTTTGAAAACCAATCTCAGAATTAGACCTCCGCTTTGACCCGTCTCTCGCAGGAGCGTCTTCCTAGAAAAACAGGCTGCTTTTATTACTGTGTTGGGAGACCAAATTTTTCCGAATTCAGCAGAGGAAAGGGTTCAGCATGACTGCTTGGGTGGTAATGCACAGGCTTGAAATTCTACCCCTCTCTTACTCTTTGACATCGAAAAAAAAACTAATTTCATTGTTCCAATTCTGTAACTTGGATACTAGATTACAGCTGGTGTATCAAGGCAGCACTGTATCTTCAAAGTGAGGAACTTCGCTTAGGTGAAAAACAACATGGTTAAAAGGCATATCATTTAATAATCATATAACAGACCAGATGTGCAGCAAGACAAAGTCAAGCTATGATTGACCAAGCATTTTGAATACATGGCTTTTCTTGAGGTTCAACAGGTATCAATGCCAGGAAATAGGATATTTATGTATAGTGTGTCAAACCTCCATGAATTTTAAATCGTTTGGGAGCTTGAATGATGCTTCGTTATCAGTTAATACTAGAGCTAGCTACATAGCTTGGTAAGCAAAGGACAATCATTACTCAGAAATTTTGAGTCGAAATTAACTGTTGAATCATTTATTCCAACACTGAACTAACTAAACTGAAGTTAAGTTAGTTGTTAGTACTCTCTTCTCTTCTTCTTCGCCTCTTGAAGATTAGTCAGTTGAAGTTTAAAGTGCACTTTGATAGTGAAAGCATAACCTGCTTTATCATATATTTTTTTTACTAGAAATAGAAAACAGAATAGAAAACAGAAACAGAGTTGGACACAATCTGAATGTAGTTGCATCATGAACTGTGAGACCAACCTGCCTTGTGCAGCATCCATTGACCTCCATAAGTGATGTCTTGTAGATTTCAGTGGTTCTTCTTAAAACTTGTGAAGACACAGACTGGTTCACTAGATAAAAATTCAAAGAATACTGAATGAAACGAGATGTACCTGATTACCCAAAACTGTGACCTGTCAGTGGGTAAGATCTGGCGCTTTTCTGCCAACATCCACAAGAGGCAACAAAACGTCAGACTCTCATTTGCCCTGATTGGTTGGTGTTAAATCATCTACCAACCTTCCTATCCAGACTTTCTGGACTGCCAGCTGTGTGCAGTAATCTGTCTTCCTTGTTTCCAAACCAGATGGCTTCATCCCGAGAAAGGACAAGAGGAAAGTTGTGATGCTACCTCAAGCCAATATTCAACCACAAAAAGTAATGATGGAACAAGTCTCTCTTTAGTAGACATTTTTACCATCTGGTAACCAGAGAAACCACAAAAAACAAGACAAAACAGTGTGGAAAACAGGATTAAAGTTGTGTTAATTTGTACAAGATCTCCAATCACAATGGCAGAATATACCACCCATAACGACTCATACAAGCATCTGTCAAAAGTTCTAAAATTAGCACATATGTCTATATACATACATGTACAGTTTGCTGTTTCTTTGAATTTATGCTACAAAACCACTGACCTGGGTGAAATAGGTGACAAAAACTTCCTTGTTTAGACAAAAAAAGTGTAAAAATTTACACAAGATGGCGTAAATGAAGTAGCTGCAAGGGTGAGACGGCAACCATGAGTTATGTAAAAACACAAGTCGTATAAAAAGATGTGAGCCATGTAAGTAATGTTAAAATTGATTACTTTTGGTTTCACACAGGACGCAAAATTTATGTTAATGTTGGATTTTGTTTGTTTTTTTTGCAAAGTTCTATTAAACAGCTGGCATCCATCAACAACATCAAACATTATATACTCCTGGTGATTTTAACGATTAAATGTACTTTGTTGAAAATATGTAAACATGTTAAAATGTCTCAGCCGCTCAGTCTACCTTTACAACAACAGCTCATCCATTCTCATTTTCTTTTTGTTCGTCTACTTTTTCAGCTCAGGTTTTCTTCCAGTCCAACACAAGAATTTAATTTAAGCAATCACAAAAAGTCCACAGTCTTCACAAGCACTTCATTATTCATTTATATCGATCGCCTAATGGAATGTGAAAATGCATGTGTTTATAATAACTTTTTGAAAAAGGGCAGCCAAAAGAGCTGAGGAAACATGTCCATTATCTGCCTATCAGCATGGCAGTGATTTAAAACTGAGGGACGTGCCTCCCTAGCTCAGGCAGACCCAAACTATCCCATTAAGGGCCATGTGGCTGCAGGTTTTCCTTCCTACCAGGCAGGAAAACAACAACATTAAATCAACTGATTGGTTGAGTCACGTGTGCTCTCGATTAAGTGGAACAAAAATCTGCCACTTCCAAGGCAACAACAGAAATCTGATGGTATAAAAGATGAAATCACTTCCCACTTTATTCCCTCAGTAAACAAACTGAATACGTTTATGTTATGTTTTATTTTAATGGATGATGATCAATTAAAAAAAATATTTTTCCAGTTGGAGGAAGATACCAAATAAAGAAAGGTATGCTTTGAGTGCGGCTGCCATGTTGACCTGTCAATCACGTGACTTGACCAATCAGCTGTTTGAATCCTGAGATCCGTTGATTCAATGGTTTGTGCCTGTTGTGCTCCTGCTGGGTAGGAAGGAAAACCTGCAGCCACACGGCCCTTAAAGCTGCAGTCTGCAGGATTTTTTTTTAAAGCATAATGCCTGGAACTGTCCGGGGATTCTGAAAGTAGTATATTAAATACTCCATTACAAAAAAAAAGTTCTCTAGGTCCTCTATATGTCCCGCCAAGTCCCTCCAAAGTTGCAGAGCGGTTCGGTAAAAGGTAACCAATCAGGTTGCGAGTTGGGCTCTGCTGCCTGTCAATCATTCGCGCATCTGGCGTGCACAGACGTCGTGCACGAGTTCTCATAGGCGGGACAGGAAGTTGAATTATTTTTTATTTTTTGGTTAAAAAATGGGCATTTCTTGCATTTTGCGACTTCAAAGGTAACCATTTTCAACTTCAAGCGTTCTGATAGATCA
>JAOWBC010042075.1:0-19391 GCA_028566105.1 Hypoplectrus providencianus
TTATTTTTCAGAATACATTTATAGCATCCATCACTCCTTTTTTTAAGATTCACATCACTTCAATTAATTAATTAATTTATTTTATTTTATTTATTTTTTCCATTAACATTTTAATTAGGGGAATGTTGCATACATGAAAATAGGAATACAACCTTTTTTTCTGTTTTTTTTTTCAGAATAGATTTATAGCATCCATCACTCCTTTTTTTAAGATTTACATCACTTCAATTAATTAATTAATTTATTTATTTTTTCCATTAACATTTTAATTTGGGGAATGTTGCATACATGAAAATAGGAATACAACCTTTTTTCTTCTTTTCAGAATACATTTATATATATCCTCCTTTTTTAATATCCCTTCAATTTATTTTTTTAATTACATCACTTATTATTTTTTTTTTTCATTAACTTTTTGTATTAGAGGAATGTTGCATACATGAAAATAGGAATACAACCTTTTTTTCTTTTTTTTCAGAATAGATTTATAGCATCCATAATTCTTTTTTTTTAAGATTCACATCACTTTCATGTATTTTTTTTGTTTTTATTTTTTTTTCCATTAACATTTTTAATTGATAAAAATGACATATTTCTTTTATTTCTTATTTTCAGGTAACTGTTAATTTGCATCATTATTGATGAATTTGCTTGATATTTAATTCTGTCTGTTTTTTGTACAATTAAATTTGTTATTATTTTTTATATATCTCAGTGATTTTAATTGTTGTTGCACTTCATTGCTGTTCTATTGTTGTTGAATTATTTTTGCACATTGCTGTTGAAGTTTTTTGAAACCAAAATGAATAAACCAGATGACACTTTAACATTAAATCCAATGCTTTATCACTATGCAAATCAACCCCCGGGCGCTCTGGTCGCTGAACTTTGCAATTAAAAACCAAATGTGGCCCCCTGGACATCATTTTATTATTATTGCATTGATATTATTTATGTTATTAACTGGATCCCCCTCAGATTGGTAACGACGTGTTAGGCTGATAATCGGAAACGTAACAACACTTCCAGAGCTGCAGTCAGTTTATAGCAGGTGTGTAAATGAATAGAAACAATATTATTTGCAGAAATAGAGGGCCCCAAAATCCTTTTTTTGCTCAGGACCCCATGAAGGTTTGGGCCGCTGTGCCTCCACCTCTAAATCCCATCAGAAGTGACCCCAAATCCTGAACTAATGAAGCCGCTGGCCGTCTGACCCTGCGTGTTTGCGTGCACCTTGCAGACTCTTTCCACTCCAGCTCGCCGCCCTCGTGCTGCAGCGTGTCCATCTCGGTGAACAGCGTGGGCGTCGGCGTGCTGTCGTCCTCCCCCAGGATGTGCCGCAGCCGCTCCGCCGCAGGGGAAACTGCAAACAGACGGGGAAAAAAAAAAGCACATAGAAATCACGTTCTCAGCCTCAGGATCAATGATTATAAACTCTGACAGACGCTGAAACAGAAACTTTAGCCAAATATGAAAAAAACACAAAGTATTTTTCCTAAAAGATTATTTTATTTCCTGTAATTTATTTTTATTCATGTACTAAACACATTTAATGAGGTGTTAGACTGAAAACAGGTAAGGAGTATTTATTACATGTGATTTGCTGCACAGAAACACATCTCATCTATTAGTTTGGACTCATTTTTCTATCCTTAAATTAAAATATTTTTGCAGTTTGGGAGCACACCTTTATTTTACTTTTTACATTTGTTAAATATATTGTAAATAATGTCTTCTTTTAAGTATCCTTTCTGGTGGCATTTTAAAGTATAAGTACACAGTGAATGGTAACGATATTCCAGTGAAAAAAAGTTTAAAAGATCTTCTGAAAGCTTTACTTATTTATATTTCTTTTGTATTTTGGAGCCAGAAGAAACTACATTTGGATGAGAGAGTTCATCTAAGACTTCTTTACCAAACAGGACCATTAATTATTAAATTAATATAATATTGTATTGAAAAAGACCTGAAACTAAAACTCTACAAATAAATTTACTACAGTCCCAAATAAAGTGAAAAGTTGCCACATTTCCTCATAGACTTCTATACATTTAGTTATATCTGCTGATAGCATTGGATATTTGATTTTAATAAGCTTAGTTATGTGTTAAAAATCAAAATAAGACTCTTTTTATCTAGTTTTTGAGCCCTAATAGTGACAGAATCGTCGTGTTTGGTTGTTTCGCTGCTGCTCCACAAATTATTTTTCTTCTGCTGAAACTAATCAGAAATGTGATTTTGGCTTCATTACACAGTTTGGAGTGTGGAGCAGAAACAAAGCCCGGCTTCAGATGTGACAAAAGCGCTTTGTTGTGTTAAATCCCACAACAGCCGTAATGAGAGGGAACGTGTTTTAATCCAGCTTTAATCTAAACCATCCTTTTCTTCACGAGTCGGCTCCTCTAATGACTATCTGATCAGACAGAACCTTTTTCTAATTTCACTCTGAGCCGATCAATCCCCATTAACATCCCATCCCGCAGGCGCCGTCCACGTGTGTGTGTGTGTGTGTGTGTGTGTGTGTGTGTGTGTGTGTGTTAGCCCTTATCACTTCCTGTTGCTTAGATTATCTTTCTTAAAATAAAAAAGGTTTAAAAAAAAAAAAAGTCAAAAGCCAAATAAATGAGCAAACTTGTGGATGTGAGTTTGGGTTTTAACAGTTTAAAATGTGACAGAGACGCTCACAGCGTCCATCAGCCGCTCCATGGAAATGTTACGTAATCTCTGTTAAGTGCATAATTATAAAGCAATACAATTTTCCATGAACAACTTTCCATCAGTGTCTCCGTCTCCTCAGGTCAGGTCACATCCTGAGTCTTTGTTTGAGTATTTATGTGCTCCTGATTGGTGATTTCTCAGATTCCTGCACTTAAAACATAAAGGAAATAAAAAGCTAAAATATTCTTCCTGTATAAATCACATGTTAATCTGTTTCATGGATTATTCTGATGAACAGCTCTGCAGACTGGATGGTAAATGTATCACGTTGATGAATTTATTAGGATTTAAAGACTTTAAACTGATGTTTCTCCATGTTTTCTGGCTGTGAAATAGAAACATATCTTTAATAAATAGATTTCAGCTTGTTCCACTGTGTTCAAAGGTTAAAAAAAACTATTAATTCTGCTTTAAATAGGTGACTTTTTATCCATGTGGGCTGTACTTCACGCTTGCTTTAGGATGAAGGAGCCAAATTCCTTATAACGACACAGTAAAATAAGATTATCACATTGTTTTTACAGCCATAAGGACCAGAAATCATGTTATGTCCCATCAGTGCTGTGGGTCCTCTCAGTCCAGCTGCTTTAAAGCTGGAGAGCGACGGAGGTTAAGTCATTAAAGCAGGATGGAGACACACTCTGAACTTGGATTACTGGCAGATGAAGCTGTGTAACTCCAGCTCCCAGGAGGACTGAGAGACTGGAAACCAGTTTGACGGATATTAAACCGTGGAGGTAAAACTTCCACCACATGAAGAAGACTTACACCGCAAAAGAGACGTCTGAAAGTCAAAACCTCCACAAAACAGCTCAAAAAACATCTGAGAAGTGTAGAAGAGCCGTACGATGAAACCGTTTTATCCCATTCCAGTCTGCAGAGCACTAAACCGCCTGCAGACGTCTGAAGATCCACAGAAAAGCTCTTTAGTTTTACACACAGAAGCCTTTTGTTACATGAAAATCAGTTTTCCTTGTTAAACGGACGAGTTGTGCCCAAACGTTTATCCTCTAAGTCACACATCTTTGATTTTATAGCTCTTTGATTCTCAGGGAAGTAAAGATTTGGTTTTATAAGTGTTTTTTATTTCAAAAATGAGCAGCAGGACACTGGAGCGCCCATGTTGGTTTTAGTCAGAGGTCGCTGGCACAGGAAGTGACGCATGTCTGCTTGTCACAAAGTTACACTCCTTCAAAATAAAAACTGCAAATACTGTATTAATTATATACCTCATTAAAAAAATCAATAAAGAAATGATCATCTGTTTTCTACTCATTGATGAACTGTGTTCATTTACTTCTATTCACAACAAAGTAAATGCAATTTTATCCAAATTAAAGGGAGGCTGTGAGCTGTGGCACCTGATTTAAAGACCTGAGTTATTTTATATCAACTAAAAACAAGGCTTGTTCCAGCTACAAGGTTAAAAACTGTGTCTCCAATCCCGCCTGCACCTGTGTGTTCAACAGCAAATAATAAACGCCCGTATCACGGCTGTAACAGAGGCGTTTCTCCTGCTTTTACCTATTTGGGAGCCAGGCAGAGTCCAGCGAGAGGCCATGACTGAGGGAAACGACAAACCAGAATCCTGCATGTTGGCTGGATCCTCTGACAGTGAGACCCAAAGGTGAATAAAGACGATCCTCAGGTCTGTTAGCGGCCAAAAAAAAAAGAGGCGTGTGTGTCCTCGGTCCTCCTCAGCTCTCCACCGTGAGAGTCCAGCAGCAACACTCACATTCGTCCTCCTGCTCGTTTGCTCCCCTCGCTGCTCCGACACAGACTTTTCTGAGTTTTACTCCGCAGCCATGTGTGATTGAGGGTGAAGTCGGTGGAAGTGGTCAGACCTGCACCGTTCAATCAGCAGGAAAAAAGGTCTCTAAGCTGCAGCAGAAATCCACTGAAATCTCCAAAGCAGCAGAGCCAGAGGCTTTAAGAGGGCTGACACACACCACCGGGCCCTCGAGCACTCTCCTCCCAGTCCACACACACACACACACACACACTCGGACAAAAACACATGCAAGAAAAGCATCCTCGAGAACATAACTAGTGCTCTCCTGCCCTGTGAGCTGACAGTCCAGCCTCGGTGCCTCTCAGGCTCCACTGAGGCTGCTATGAACCCTGACAGGCATCAGAAACACAAAGCAAACACCAAACACTCACCGTCACCCCAAATAACACACACACACACACACACATGCCCACACAGCTTGCAGTTCCTCAGCTCTAATCAGCTTACAGGCCTCAGACTTGGTGGCCCCCTGGGAACAGGGACCCCGCTGCAGCGTATCCATCACACACTGCAGCGTCACACACGGATCAGGGTCAGACGTGTGTGTGCACAGCAACCAGACCCGCTTTAAAAACATGTTGGATACGCTTCATTTTTTCACTTTTTGTTTTTTTTGCTTTACCTATTTCCTGATTGCAGCTTTAGGCTGTCAGGCTCCTGTTTGCTGTGGTTATCTGGCTGCTTACAAAACAAAATGACCACTGTTGTTATTTAGAGGGACGTGAGAGTGAACCGTGCAGTGTGGTGTCATCTCAGAGACGGACAGGCCAGCTGTTTGTCTCTCCTCTAGGAGCAGTGAGGAGGCTGTTTCCGTGACGACTGGAGCATCATTTAGCGGCTAATAACATAGTACTATAATAACAGTCTCATCATCTGTGGATATTGTTATTAATCTCACCACTGAGCTAAATCTCATACATATGTTTTCTTGTTATAAAAAGAAACTTTCATTATTTCGTTATAATGAGAAACTATCAGTATCTCAAAATAACGAGAATGTTTCTGGTAAATGGAGAATCAGAACGCTGCTGTAATGTGTGTTTCCTTTGCTTTGTGTAATCTCACACAGCTCAGCGTCGTACTGGGACCCCGTGGCGGCTAACCTGAGGGGTCGGCGTGCTCCTGGCGCTCCGCCCCGCCCTCGTCGTCGCCGTAGTGCTCCTCTCTGTCGTGGTAGTAGCCGCGGTGCGAGTGCTCGCGGTGCGTGTGGTGGTCGTAGTGGGAGTGGCGTGTGTCGCGGTCGGCGTCGCTGGAGTAGGAATGATGTCTGCGCCTTTTCCGTCTGTGGGACACTGGGACGCCGATGTAGACGGGCTGGGCCTCTGAGGGACACAGAGGGGGACATGGGTCAGACAGACACAGCCTGAGGAGAGTCAGTCCTCATCAGTAAAACCATTTACTAGACAGAAAGATGAACACTCCCCCCTCATGTCTGTGCAGTTAGCCTAGCTTAAGTTAGCTTAGCACAAAGTCTGGAAATGGACAATTTCTTCAAAACCACTGAGACACTGTTTAAACAAAATGCATCCAGTTCAGCAGTTTCAACATTAAACATTTTCTTTGCACAGTTTTCAATATAATAGATGTTAAAAAAAATATGATTAAATTCTGTTTTATTTTCATTAGACACCAGCCCAGCAGTTTGGGAATCAGGGTTATATAAGGGGAGGATTTTCCTGTTTGGACAGAGTTAAGCATTTTACACTCATATTTGTGCTTTTATGAACTCAAATCGCTTTAATAATGTTTTGATTTTACAGCAGCAACTTTCCAGCAGCAGCGGGCGGCTGTTTTTAGCAATAACGCTCCGAGAAAAGAAAAGAAAAAACCCACAGGTCACGACCTGCTCAGCACCAAACAGCAGGAAGGAAAAGTTAATATTCTGCCTCTCAGGGTGTAACATGCATGATTATTACTGCCGTCAGCCTCAGACAGACTTCTCCCTCTTCAGTGATCATTTTTCAAAATCCCCAGACAACAACTACCTTCAGAGCCTGAAAGCTGAGCTGCAGGTGTTTGTTCATGTAATACTGCAGGCTAGCTTTAGCTCTAGCTTTAGCCTTTAGTGTT
This sequence comes from Hypoplectrus providencianus, assembly GCA_028566105.1. Lineage (NCBI taxonomy): Eukaryota > Metazoa > Chordata > Actinopteri > Perciformes > Serranidae > Hypoplectrus > Hypoplectrus providencianus. Next base: position 6,581 of record JAOWBC010042075.1, read on the forward strand.
TTGGTGTCTGACGGACATTAATGCATCTGTGGGTTAATTAGGGTGCAGATGATCAGGTTATTCACGTCTTTTTTCATCAGTTAAAGTCACATGTGGCCACCCAAGACGACAAATACGACCCAGAGCGTTTCCCTCGGTGATGGGCTCAGCCAGATCTCCTCCAGCGCGGCACAGTGCTGAAATGTGGTGTGGAGATCGGTGTGACGTGCAGGTTTTAATCCAGCCTTTCTCGCTGTTTTTCTCACCTTCTTCATCATCGTAGCGCCTGTGACCTCGACTTCTCCCTCGCTGCCAGTCATGATGATCCATCCTGAAACAGACAAGAGGAGGAGGTGAAACAAAACCGCCAACGTCTTCAGTTCCTCACCCTGAAAAAGCTGGAATAAACCCTGACAGCACACAGCGGAGTTGAGGGAATCCTCCCGGCCTCACGTGTGCCGCTTCAAACGTCAACAGATCGATAAATCACAAGAGGAAAACTCGATGGAAAAGCCCAGCAGCCAACACTCAAACCAGCTGGAAAACCACGGAACCAGCTTCCAGCATCCCCTGGACTTTCTGCTCCCAGTAATCCCATATTTTACCGGCCCCAGCCTTCAAGGGGCCCTGAGCAAAAAAGGATTTTGGGGCCCTCTTTTTAAGCAAATAATATTGTTGCTATTCAGTTACACACCTACTGTAAACTCATTTTGGCTCTAGCAGTGTTGTTCACGTTCTCCTATTATCAGCCTGACACGTCTTTACCAATCTGAGGGGGTGGAGCAGTTAATATCATAAATAATAATATCAATGCAATAATACAAGCAGATGGTTTGTAATCGCAAAGTTCAGCTACCAGAGCGCCCTAAAGGGTTGATTTATACAACATTACTAGTGATAAAGCTTCGGATTTAATGTAAACGTGTCATCTGGTTTATTTTTTTTGGTTTCAAAAAACTGCAACAGCAATGTGCAAAAATAACTTGTAGTGCAAAAGCAACAATAAAGTGAAAACAGCAACTGAAATCACTGAGATATTAAAAAAATAATAATAATAACAAATTCAAAAGTAGACAGAATTAAATAAAATATCAAGCAAATTCTTCAAAAATGATGTAAATTAACAGTTACCTGAAAATAGAAAAATAAAAAACTATATATTTTTTGTGAGTATGCTCTTGGGGGCCCTAGATCGTAAAGATAAACACATTTCTTAGCGACATTAACACACACACACACACACACACACACACACTCTTCCTCCTACAGCTCGGTTAGCGGCGTTTCTGGGCTGATCAATAGATGTCATTTCTGATCGGCTAACAGTCCCTGAAGCCTGATCAGTGACTGTGAAGGACAGTCACATGAGTGCAGTCATGCACACACACTCACAGGCACAACCACACACACACACACACACACACACACACACACACACACACGGAGTAATGAGAAGGCTTCATGGACATTTTTACTGCGTTTGGGGCATTTTTTCCGCTCAGCTCTGCCTCCAGGAAATAATGTTTAGAATCAAGTTTATTTAGTACGTTTTTAGCAGAAATGCCACTGTTACCTAGGAGACGAGGTTGGTCAGGTGTACATGAAATGAAGCCATGAATTTAATCATGCAAGGACAAATAGTTGTTTTATAACACAAACCACCCTGATCTTTGTCTAACGTCCCAGCGGTTAGAAGTTAATTATGAATATTTAACATTTGTGTTATTCTGCTGTTAGTGTTAGGAGACAGTTTCTTCTGTTTGTTCTGGGATTTTTTGGTTTTGGTCACGGCAAAAAATAAAAAGCTTCAAAGACGTCTGTTTGCTCATTATTTCAGCTAATTCGGTCACATGATGTGTGAAGTGATGCGAAGAGACGGGAGAGAATCTGGTCATTTTTCAAAATAAAACATCTGTCAGACTCTGATAATCAATTAAACCGACACAATGTTTTTTATTTACGGGTTTCTGGGTTTAATCACTGTAAATAACAAATAACTCATTAAGTGGAAAGGAATCTGGACTGCTCAAAACATGACGTGACTGAAAAAAAAACATATCTCCAGTTTGAGTTTTGCTTTGGTTTTGTTTTAAAACCATCATCTGGCTGTAAAAATAATCAAAAGACAGACTGCTGTTCTTTGGTTAATATACTGACCATAAATAGTAGAATGGTGCATCACTTTATTTATTTATCTATATATATTTTTGGGGCATTTTTTTAGCTTAGACAGTGACAGAAGGGAAGATGTGCAGCAAAGAGACCCGGGGTCGGATTCGAACCCGCGTCTGCCGCAGCCCGGACTGAGCTTTGGTCCAGATGAGCCACTGGGGCTAACTTTAAATGCTGCAAGGACTTTTAAAACAGCGTGAAAATAAAGGATGGTCCAGTGTTTTCTATGATAAAGATAAGAAAGGATCCCTGCAGCACGTTTCCGTAGCATTCACAAACATGAAACCTGCTCGTTGCTTTGGGTCATTTCTCTCAGTCAGGATGGGACCACGGAGTTTTCGTCCCACATGGAGGAAAGTCCTCCGTCCCGGACAAACCGAGCGCTGACCCTGCTTGTTTTGCCCCGTGGTTACGTCTCATCAACGCAGGGGAACAAGCAATCAGTGAGCCTGGCCCCTGGTCAGGGTTTGGGCTGGAAAGGGGCCAGCGGCCGCCTGTCAATAAAATGTTCAGGGATGCATACTTCCAGCAAAACGAGGAAAAGAGTCGGTTTCCATGGTTTGTGATGGACGACTAAGAGCAGACAGTCATAATGAGTCAGTTTATGTTCCTGATCCAGAATAAACGTTACAAAAATAAACATAAAACACATTTTTCTAATTATTTAGCCTCCCCTCCTTTTAAAATGTATGACATTCTTTAAAAAACAAAACTGGAGTAACTTACTTTTTAATTTTATTCATTGTTAATTATTATTTTTATTCTTATCACTTATGTTTATTTCATTATATTACACAACACGGTGTAATAAAGTCATTGAAGCTCCAATTTCAGAAGCCATTTGGAAAAACTACAGTCTCAAAAACTTTAAAATATTTAATTAACCCTCCTGTTGTGTTGCAGGTCAAACTGACTCAATTTAAAGTTGAAAAAAAGAAAATATGAAGTAAAAATGGTTAATTAAAAAAGTTTTACAGAATAAAGACACCGCAGCACTAAATATATATTAGACTGGTTAGTAATGGAGTTAATAATGAGATATAAACAATGTTTATTGAGAGTTTTTGGATAATTAATGGAGTCCTGTTTAAATTGACCCAGAAACATTATTGCTGCTCCTGAGGAAAGACCATAACAGGAGGTTAAATCATTTCCAGTTAGTAACTGGTTTAAACTGGTTCTTGCTTGAGTTTATTTCAAGGTGTTCTTGATTAAAAAAAATCACAAACCACTATTAGATTTATAACATTTTATAACAAAATTCAACTAAATGATTTACTCAGATGAATATTTTCGTGCATTTTCTTTCCATAAGTTTGAGGAAGTTGCAGACTAAGAGAACTAATCATTACATATACATTAACAGAGTCATTTAACCTCAGATAAATCTCTTTACCTTCCATCAGATTCAGATATTCAAACAAGCAAAACACTAAACGTGACAGAGAATATATCCATCAGTCAGATCCAACAGGAAGCTTCAAATCAGCTTCAGAACAAAAAGAAAACAGCTGAATGTTTATTTCTTACCTGACGTGGAAGATGAAGGTGAAAAACCCGAATAACACAAAGTTACTGGGCTGTTTTTATATCAGAGAACGAAATATTCCAGATTACACAGATTTCAATGTTCTGTCTGTAAACTACGGAGCAAAATGCTGCAGCGCCCAGTGACCGGACAGACAATCTGATATCTGGATGCTGGGTGCCTGACTTTCACTTTGTGTGAGTGTGTGTGTGTGTGTGTGTGTGTGTGTGTGTGTGTGTGTGTGTGTGTGTGTGTCGGGGGGTTGGGTGTGTGAGGTAACAGTGTGTAAAGCGATCAATCGGTGGCTCATCTGTTATCAGGTGTTTGAGCCTCGTGGTGGAAAGATCACTTTGAGAAGATGCTTGAACTTTATTTCCAAACAGAATTTTATGAGTTACTTTAATATTATTTTCAATTATGATACTTTTTTTTTTATGAAAACATATTTATATGATGAGGATTTAAATAAATAAATAATATAATAATTGTGCTGCGTTCTTTTTTTCAATGTGTTTTGTCTTGTGTTGTTAATTAGTCACTGCCTAAAATATGTTAAATTTAATTTTTAAAAAATGCTGATTGTATATTTAGAAGTTTTTTAGTAGGTTGTTAAAGTAGTTAATTTGTGTAATTTATTTTTCTATGATTGCTGTTATCTTATTTTATATAATTTTACTTATTTGCATCAATCTATTCAACATATTTAATATATTGATAAAAATATAATTCATTTTCTCTTTCATTTATATTTTTCAATTCAACTATAAAAGTTTAAAACATTCTGTTAATATTTTTATTTTGTTTTTAATCTTTTTATCTTTGAAAAAAATAAGTGAAGATGAATCATAATCTTGACTGAATTTTTTTTTTAATTGAGACGAAGATTTTTCTCATTATCAGGCAGCACAGATTGAATGTCACAGATTCTTATCATCATGTTCAAACTGTTTTTTTTTTGTTTTTTTCCAACACTGATGAGCCACAGAGGAGCTCAAAGTGAACCAACATTACTTGATCTCTTTTGGTTTGGGTCCTTTTCATTTATCCTTTAATATTAATAAAGTTACAGCTATTAATTATCCAGTAAAGCATCAAACTCCTGCTCGACCAGCAGACTTGAACTTTGGCAGCGTGTCACCACTAGATGGCTCTGAAAAACTGTTTTCCTTTAAAGTAGATGGAGTGAAAACCCTGCTTAGATGTTGTTAGTAATCCTCTTACTTTTTCTAGACAGCAGAATAAATTAGATGCATGAATCACTTTGTGTGATCTGCTGCACAAAGATGATCTGAGTGCAGAGAAAGAAAGCTAAACACTGAGGCAACATGTAGCAGGAGCCGGGGCTGAGATAATCAGATGTCATCTATTTTTATTTTTATCAGATAAACATTAACCGATCCCTGAGGGGGAGTTTAAAAAATTACAGTAGAAAAGAGAAATAAGAAGTAAAAAAGTGATGTACAATCTACAGAGTGCACAGGTACTGGTATAAATACTCACTACAGTATAATTTATAATATATTAAACTTCAGAGAGCAGATAAACCTTAATTCTAATAAAAGTGACAATCAAGACACCCATTTTGTGATGCTTCAAATGTGTTTTTGTCACTTTTAGAGGAAGCTGCAAACCAGTCAAACGTTTTAGCAAAGCAGAGAAATGAAAACCCTGCCACACAAATACACAGTCGCACTAGAAGCCAGTTTTTTTTATTAAACACCAGTTTTCTATTAGGTTCTAGTTTCTGTAAGGAAAACACAACTACTGCCTCATGAAAAACAAATGCATAAAGAAAGTATTCATGAGATTTTCCTTTTAAGAAAAAAAATGTGAATTAAATAATGATGATGAGATAATAAATAAATATTATTATTTTCAAATCTTTGTTTTTTTCTATATCGGCAGAGAAGTTGTATTTTCCTTTAAGAACTTTTGCTTTAGTTCAGTGAAAGTGTTTTTCTTGATCTTATCGGGAATCAAATTGGTGAATCTGGTGCATCAAAATCCGTGATTTGCTCCTACATTTTTAATATTATTTATTATTATTATTCCCTCAAACTTGTCAGTGCTTATAACTCAGCAAAAACACTAAAGGCATCATAGACAATCTATGCAGGGAGTTCACTTCAATTAATAAAGACTGAAACAGTAAAAGGCAGAAAAAAACCCTATAAACTTCCACTGACTCCTTGTTCTGGAGAAACTTCTGCTGGATATTTTTTTTTTAGACATTTCTAAACATTACTCCAAACCAGTAATCTAAATTCGGTGGGTCTCAACATTCCTGCTGGGGGGGATGTGGATACCTTCCTATAAATAGTCCTCGAGCACATGAGATTCCTGTTTATGCAATAGACTTAATTATATTTCCAGAGGTGAAGGAAGTATTCAGATCCTTTACTTCAGTAAAAGTCCTGATACAGCACTGTGAAATTACTCCACTACTTTTAAAACTGAAGTCAAAGCACAAAAGTGTCAGTGAGAAAATCTACCTAAAGTATCAAAAGTGAGAGTGCTCATTATATAGAACGTCCACTTTGACTATTATATGTATTCCAAATATCATATATTGTATTATTATCATTATTGATGCATTTATGTAAACAGTATTTCATGTTGTCAAGATAGGAATAATTATGACATCTTAAAATACAGTTATTCATGTTAAATTTTGACCAGAAATGTAAACTGTCAGCTAAATGTAGTGGAAGACAATGTGCAGTAACATGGTGAAGTTAGAAGTAAAAGTTACATAAAATGGAAACAACCAAGTAAAAATAAAAATATCTCAAAACTGTACTTAGGTGAATGTACTTAGTTACACTCCACCAGTGCATATACCCAGAGGCTAAAAATAATATGACAAGAAAAAGAAACTACAAGGCATAGAAAGGAACTCATTACAAATTGAGATTATTATTATTATCATTAGGATTATTATTAATAATACTTCAAAACCCCCGACTTCTATGTTATGCTTTGTTATATATATATAAAGGTGCACTATTAAGAAATTTGCTCAAAGTATGTATGAACCAAGCTCAAATGTATCATAATTTTTTTTAGCACACTTAATAACTGTTTTGGTCTTTTGGCACTAATTGGTCGACTTGCATTGGACCAATACAAAGATGGCCGCCGACGGATTAAAAGAGGGCATTAATGCTGTTAATAGACTGTATATAAATAAATGGGAGGCAGCAGCTGAGGCTACTCTCTGCTAAAGCGACAACATAATAACATATTTACACCTCGATATCTTAAAATCACCCACTGCAAGACATCTGTGTGTGTTGGTTTTTAATGTAGAGACATGACCGTGAACACGAGCTAACACTTCTAACGATAAGGCTAAGCTAACGTTAGCACGGAAAATCAAAAACCTACTCACCGGAGTAGACATCAAAACGAGCCACATCGGTCCATGTTAGTCTACTAGCATAAAACCACATCCCAAAAGACGGGAATCCTGTCCTTAATAGCTTAAATGTCATTTTGAGGCTTTTCCTTTTCTTTAGTCACTACGCTAGCTAGCTTCCGCCAGTTAGCCTGACTCAGCTTCTTCTTCGTTCTCTCTCCGCCATGTTTTCCGCCGCTGACGGTCTTCAGCTGCGTGGCGCCACCGAGTGGACGTTTTCTAGAACTGCATCATAAACTCTACATCTAAATGGTTTTGATGATTATTTCTTAATAAATACACTCACAATATGGAAATAAATAAATACAGAGTAGCAAAGGATAGAATAAATATATAAAAACTATATTCATAAATATGCGGCTGTTTAAAATGACCCAATGACCAAAAAATGGTATTAGGTAAGTATTAGGATGCTTGACTCAGCTTTTTGACTGAAAATATCTCATTGAAAACAAATCATTTCAAATTTGGATCACCAGCTCGTTGAGTTTAAATACAACAAAAAAAATATTGAAATATTATTGAAAAAAAAAACATATTAGTATTAAAATTAGCATACTGCACATAGTCAAGTCAACTTTAATGATATATATTTAAAAAAATTAAAAAATATATTTTCCCCAATTATGGAACAATTATTATCTTAACTCAGCTTCTCAGTGTCACATGGCCATGGGATAAGGAAACAAGATTTCTTGGTCCATTATTTGCCTAAAAGTAGAAAACTCCCTTTTCGCAGCTAAACATTGAAGCGTTGATTTTATATAACTGCCTTCCATCTGAATTGATTAAAAACATCGTGCACTAGAGGGTTAAACTGGACCCATCGATGGCTGCTTCTGCTCCAGGGTTCAAGGTCGCAGCCCCATCATGAGCTCAGCAGCCACATGTTGTTTTACTTCAGCAGGATTTACAGTCGCTCCTGAGACAGTAAAACACGGTTTATCTGCTGAGTCGCAGAGGTCGGAGGTCGAGCTGGAAACCCTGCAGAGCATGAAGCTAAACACACAGTGAGCCAGATGTTATGTCGAGAAGAAAAGAAGCTTCAGCACATTTACTCAAAAACTGAACATAAGAGCTCTTCTGAGGTGGAATATTTACATTTTATCACACTTTTTATGTCTGCTCAGCTTCATCTAAGAGGAAAATAGAGTAAAAGCATCTAATTATAACTCAGGTTGACTTTTGTTGATAGACAGCGACCTCTAGTGGTCAAAGTCATTATGACGAGAGCAAATGTGGAAGTAAAGATACTAAATATAAAGATATAGATAAAATAAATGTCTTTTTTTTTTTTTGTATTTTGCCAAAATTAAATATCTGCACAACTGACAAAACATTTAGCATTATCAAAAATTAGTTAACTTATTTTCTGAGGAACAAACTGATGTTCACAGCAGCTCCGCCCCTTCAGGACATCCTGTGTGCACCAAACTGCATCAGAAAAACACTCATTTTTAAGCTCAAACTGTTTGATTCTGAGTTTTTACAGCTTTTAATCAGCAGCTCTGTTTGTTTTAAAGAAGAAGAGACCTCTGTGGAGAGTTCTGCTCACTTTATTTCATCAAATAACAACAAATTTAACAAGTTTTAGAAATCTTGTGTCTATATCTAAAAAAATGGAGAGGAAAGAGAATTTGTAGTGCTAACGGTGGTTATATGATTATGATTGATATGATTTTATATTTATATGATTTTTGATTAGAAATAGAATATAATTTAGTAAAAATATACAGAAATAATTCTGACTGACGGTAATATTTCCCCTCTGAATTGAAGTGGAGTAGAAATAAAAGGAGAAAATGGAAAAATGCTCAAATAAAGTGCAGCTCTAAACGACACATAAATACATAAATAAAATACTTGACTAAATGTAATCAGTTACGTTCTCTCATCATCCCTTGCTACTTTATCATGTCTCCAAACTTTGCATTTTGGTTTTGTTTCTTTCTTGAGAGTCTCATTGAAATGAGACATAAATTAACTTCCTCTAACACAGCAAGGAATTATTGAGTTTAAAGAAAATGTTTCTGTGATTAAATAATCCCCCACTGGTTTTCTGCTCCTGCTGTGCAGATGATGAGTGTTTCTTTATTATTTAAATTCAAAATTTCTTTCTGTATTTCATCATTTTTCATGTGTGAATGTCAGCAATGTTTCAAATCTTCAACATGTTCCTGCTGCTTAATGATGCATTTACATATCACAGAGATAAGAATTCATCCTTTGTTTGAAGAGGCTTCGGGAGGATAATTCAGTGTGACACACACACACACACACACACACACACACACACAGAGCTTCATATCTGATGTAATATGTGGAGCGAGGATCGATACCTTCAGGGCAAAAGAAAAGATTTGACTTGGTTTTCTTTTCTATCTGTTCCTGCTGACACACACACACACACACACACACACACACACACACACACACACACACACACACACACACAGCTTAATAGCTTTATCATAACATCTTTATTCCTTCATCAGTATTTCAATAAGAAGGATTAGAGAAACGAGATCAGAGCTGCTGCTTTCAGCTCAGCAGGACCACAACAGTTTCATGTATCATTATAGAATGGATAATAATAAAATAAAATAAAAAAATAATAATAATTTTTAATTATTTTACTGTGTAATTATATTATATATAATTGTATACTTGTTATGAAATATTAATAATAAAATAATAATATAATTAAATAGTTAGAACTATGAGAATAATGATAATGCATACCCTATTCAATGAGTTACTAATTTAATTTTTAATTTATATATTTATTTATTCACCTGTTGTTTAATTGCTTACATAATGTGATATTAATTTTAATGCTTACCTAATGTAATTTTAAAAAATATATTTTTTGTATCTGCTAAATGTTTGTGATGATGTTAGTGTCTTTGAAAAGCAATTAAAAATTTAATAAAAAAAATAAACCTCATAAAAGATGTATGAATCTCAGCTGCAGTATTAAGCAGAAGCATCCAAATCACTTGTGATGAATGTGAATCCTGAGTCTGATCTGATTGATTTTGCAGCAGTAATTCGCTCCTCTCTGTCTGTGAGATTGAAGTCGCAGCCTCCCGCCGTGCAGACGCAGAGTTCTCGCTTTTTTAATTTGGGTTTGATATAAAAACCAGGTGATGCTGCCAAACAGCAGCGACGTGGAGAGAAAAGCAGCTGCGGCTCTGCGTCGCGTCGCGTCGTTTCCTCTCCACTTGTTGGGACCTGAAGCTCGTCGACCGGCTGCAGCAGCTGCGTCCGTGCAGCTGACACACGGTTTTCTCCTCCAGTGGACTCTGATCGCTGGATGTGAGGCGACTGAGGGCTGAATACACCCTGGTGTCAGCGCCACATGTTTGATTTCCCCTCAGCTTGTCCGGCTGGCGAGCGGGCCGACCTGCTGACCTCTGGCGCCTCGTGATTATTATCTAGAAGAAAAGGAGCTTCAGCACATTTACCCAAGAACTGAACATAAGAGCTGCTCTGAGGTGGAATATTTACATTTTATCACACTTTGTATGTCTGCTGAGCTTCATCTAAGAGGAAAAAGAGTGAAAACGTGTAATTATGACACATTTAATGACCGCTAGCGACCTCTAGTGGTCAAAGTCATTATGACGAGAGCAAATGTGGAAGGAAAATACTGAATATAAAGATATAGATAAAATAAATGTCTTTATTTGGCATTTTGCTGAATTTAAACATTTGCACATCTGACATAACATTTAGCATTAAAATCAGTTTGTCTGAGGAACAAACTGATGTTTATGGGAGCTCCGCCCCTTCAGGACGTCCTGTGTGCACCAAACTGCATCAGAAAAACACTCATTTTTAAGATCAAACTGTTTGATTCTGAGTTTTTACAGCTTTTAATCAGCAGCTCTGTTTGTTTTAAGGAAGAAGAGACCTCTGTGGAGAGTTCTGCTCACTTTTTTCATCAGTGTTTATGTAACAACAAATTTACAACAAGTGGCTTAAATGGAAGGTTTGTCTGAAAAAAAACAAAAAAAGTTGAAGCATGAAATCAACAAACAAGACAAAGAACACGAGCCGAACCGACTGTGATCATAAATACTCAATACTAACACAATAAAATGCAGTTTTTAGCTGGGAAAATAATTAATTAATGATTTTATCAACAATCCAGCCACTCTAAAGCAAGAAATGCATTTAAAAAAAAGTGTTAAAAAGGAGCTGTGTTGTGAGGGATTCCTGCAGATAACTCAAATTATATTAAAAAACAAAAAGGATCCATGAAGCTCTGCACACTCACTCAGACACTTTATGATTTCATGATTTTTTTTTTTTTCATTTAGAAGAATCGCAGATGCAGATAAGAAGAAACCGAGCAACAATAAAATGATTTCTGCTGATGCCAGCTCTAGATTTCCTCCCATAACTCAAAGCGTCACACAGCAGCAGACACGGACGCTGCTCCACCTCGATCCGTTTGCAATAAAGAGCAGAGATGAAGAAGACAACAGACACCAGGAGGACAGGAAGTGAAACCAGGAGGACAGGAAGTGAAACCAGGAGGACAGGAAGTGAAGCGGCGGAGCGAGGCTCGCATAGGGAGGCGACAAAACACGGTTTCTGAGGTCGTCGTGTGTTTGTGATTACACAAAATACAATAACATGAAAAATATAATGAAATGTTTCATGCCTGTCGCTGCCACAGCCCAGAGACATGAGGCTCTGACTCCCATAGGAGTAAATGAGAGCTTTAGTGGGTACTTTTAGGATGTTTTTGGACAGTTTGTTATGTCTATTTTTCTCCAAATGTGACCATAATTCACTACATGAGCATCATTTTGTATTGAAGAAGACTTAAAAGTGATTGAGATAATTAAGTTATTATAAGTATAATTAATGAGCTCACAAATTAGGACAGAACTGGATCAGTTTCCTATTGACTTACATACAAACCAACTCCTTTCTGCAGCCAGGGGAGTCGCCCCCTGCTGGACGGTGGATATAATGCAGGCTGGAAACCAAAAAGACACAAAAAGAAGATGAAATGTAAATTTTAAAAAAAAACAAAAAAAACAGTGTCATGTAAAACTGTCACATTTTATATGTTTGTCTTTCTAGTGTGCATTACAAAAAAAGTTTTAGCATGTATTTTTATTAATGAAAAACAAGTGAATTATCCTCATTTAACCATAATTTGTGAGAGGAAAAGAACATCACTGCACTACATTTTGATTAAAATGGATTGATTAGTTTTGGAGTAAAATAATAAGATATTAAACCTTTTGTTATTGGTTTTTTTTGTTTTCCGACACTTTTGGATAATCAAACAGGGTCTAGGTGAAAAAAAAAAGTTCCAAAGTAAAAAAAAAAAAGATTAACTAAAATTAATAAAATTGCTAACATTGCTAATATCCATTATCTTCATATTAAATGTGATATTATCTCTGTTTACAGCGCTTCAGTGTGTCATTATCTGTTTATTAACTGTTCACCTGTCACTGACATTAAACGCATCATTATATAAGATAATATCATCAGGACTAATCCAGCACACACACACACACACACACACACACACACACACACACACACACACTGCGAGGAGGACGAGACTGATCAGTGTGTGTGGGGAGGGTGTGTGTGTGTGTGTGTGTGTGTGTGTGTGTGTGTTGGGGGTTGCACCGCCTGGGTACCGTCAGTGTTTGTGGTCCTCCGGAGCGCGCGGTGCGTAA
>JAOWBC010042550.1:3483-17136 GCA_028566105.1 Hypoplectrus providencianus
GTTAGACCAGTAAACACTGTTGATGAATGTACATCAGTCTGAGGTCACGTTTCTGTGGGACTCACGGTCGTAGTATTCATAGACGGACACAGCAGCTGGTTGTAAAACGTTCCCTGTCAGCTTCTGATGGATCCTGAAAGAGATCTCCTCGGGCTCAGTGTTAGAAATCTGTGGAGAGATGTCCAACAGAACAGCATGCATGAGGTAAGTTTTCTAGGATGCTGTTTTTGCAAAGCAGCATGATAAACCACTCGAGGTAATTGAGTGTGTTGGAGGCTTTTTGTCATTTGTTTGGCTGGCTGGGCTCAGTAAAGTCTGGCTTTTGATAAATTAAAGTCTTGAAGAAGAGCTAAATGCAGAAGCCGATTTTGAGTTTCTAAAATATATCCTCCTCATCTTGTTATAATGAGATATTATCATGTTATTTTGAGATTGCGAAACAAAACGTTTGGCAGTAAAAGGTTATGGCTCGTTTGGACGATGTAATTAAATTCTACTTTGAGCTTGGTTTGAGACAGTGACATTCTTCAATTATTGAGCAAAACAATCTCATTATACAAGTAACTATCTTTATCTTGAGATAACATGAAAGTATCTCGTTGTAATGTGATAGCATTTTGTTTTAACAAGTTACGTAAATGGAGGATATTTCTCTATCAGTGTGGCAGCAATACGCTCCGTAGCTAAGGGCCCAATCATATATACAGCAACAGAAAAGCAATACTGGGCCAGCATGCAGAATCAAGATACAATATAAGTCCAAAATACTCATGTCAATCAGAAGCATTGAACTGAATTAGAGTAATGGATCCTGAGAGAAAGGGGAATGGAGGGCAGAAAGTCTTACGTAGTCCAGGTAGATGAAGATCGAACCTCTGTATGCCAGGGCTGTGTTGTTGAGCTCATATTTGGAAATAGTGCGGGCATGTCCTTTAGACAGCTGCACAGAGAGAGAGAGAGATCTTAAAAGTCAGGGGCATCTGTATTTTTTTAATATTTAGAAGATTGTCATACTGTGTGTTAAGTGTGTTTATGTGCATATAAGTCCTTACTAAGTCGAGGTCGTTTGTGTTTGCAACGAAGCCAGTTGGCAAGCCGACGTCCAAGATAGACATGGATGCTTTACGCTTGCTGTCTTTAAACCTGTGTACAGGATGGACAGAATATGTATATAAGAGAAGGAGGGGGGTAAAGGTATATTTAAAAACAAAGGTCTTTATCAACTTAAAATATAAGAACATTTGATAATGTCAGAGATCCTTGCCTGGCCATTGGTAAACAAATAAGTGTTAATGAAAAAAACCCACTCCCTGCTGAAATAATTCTCCAAAGAGCTCAAACACAACTAAATTGCTAAAGCTTCCAGACATGCCACCTCTGCATAAATCAGGGCCCCACTGAGGACACACCAATCCCATTCTGGACACTGGCTACACGCACAGAGAGACAAAGAAAGAGCAGCAAAATGCAACTTTATTACCTTGTGTTATTTCGCAAAACAGGCAAGAGTGAAAACAAAGCACAGGAATTCAAGAATACATTGGGAAGAAATGAGATAGTGAAATAGTGATAGAAGTGTTGATGGCAGTACAAGCAACACTGTCCGTGTACTTTCCGTTCATTCTGCAGTTTTTCAATTTCCATTTCGAAACAAGCATTTTCAATCTTAAATTTTCAGGCTTTTCAGTCTGTGGCCCGGAAATAAAAAAAAGCCTAAAAAATACCTAAAAGAATCCCTGCATTTTTTCCCTAAAGAAGTAACATAGATTGTAATTTCATGTTTATCTGGGGAAAAAAATCAGGAATCGAAAAACAACACACCGTCCCCCTTATGGCCGTATTTGAAATGGAAAATGGCTCATGTTCCAGTTTTAAACCTGATACATATATATATATATATATATATAAAAGAAAGACAAATGCCCCATTGTTGTTTTTCAAAACTGAAAATACAATGAACGGAAGCTACACGGACCCAACAATTGCCAATACGACTTCATGATTGTACTTACTTAACCTTTATTGTCAGCTTGTATACGTTCTCAACTGGATCAATCTTTACTGCAGGAGAAAAACATTTGTAGAGTATTTGATTTAGTGTTTCTTATAAAATAAAAACACATATGTAAGCAAGGCTAAGATAATCAAATAAAAAAGTCAAATGCAACTTGGAGAAAGAGACTCAAAGGATCAAATTACCAGATTCGACGTCAATGGATAAGTCAAACCTTAGACATTCACTCTCCATTGATTCAGGCAGAATGTAATATAGTGACACCATCTGTCAGACACACAAAAGTTTCTCTTGAGGCAGTGAGGAACAGAGGATAACTTCAGTGCTATGTCACAATGTAAATTGGCATGAACTCATTTATTCACACAAGCCCATAATTAGTTTTTGCCGCTTTAAATAACCAGCAGTAATTCCTTTTTTTTAATTTGCAGAAAATAAATATAAAAAAAATAAAAATAAAAAAGCATTTCAAAAATAAGAAATAAATGGCTTACTAAATTGAAATAAAAATATCAATTTTATCAATATTACACCTACCTTGTATTTTTTTCAACTGACCAGCTCAAGGCCCAAGTGCAAGGTTAAATTATTATTAATTATTAATTAAAACTTATCAAATCAAGAAGTGAACCGGACGAGGGAAAGCAGCAGTAAAAATAATAATAATTTCCCATTTAAAGTCCAGATTAAAATGATTTTATGTTTTCTAAAGGGTTTCATTCTAAAGTATTCATTCTACATTCTCAAATATTGTAATATTTTTAATTCTATTATTACTATTATAAGATTATGTATTTCATTTTTTTATTCTACTATATTATTTATATGTATTTATTGATGGATTCAAATTTAATTTGGAAAATATTTTTATATTTCCTAATAAGAATTGCCCATAATGTTAAAACAAATATTTATTTGTAATGAGTATTTGACAAAAAAAAAAATAAATTATAAATAAAAGAACATTGATTAGTGTAGCAACAAGGGCAAAACTTACTGACAGTGTTGCTGTGCCATTTCCTGTGGCAGTCACGGTCACATCTGTGTTTATATTCTTGAACTGTTGAGATTTGAAATATGCACAAACAAAAATAAACCAATCACACTTGTTAACATCAATATCAATATAGTACATCAATATCTTTCAACATGTTCCTTAGAATTAGCTGTAACTGTATTTACAAGGTTTGAATGAATAATATCTTGTCGTCGAAAATGAAGCACACCTCTGAAGAGTTACACTTCTCTGGAGTTTATTGACCATCTTCATTCAAGAGCAGGAGTTCTTTGGTTCAAGCCAAAAAATGACCAATCACAGATGAGCTGCACTCTTGCACGTTCAAACTAAAAAAACCTGCTTTTGAATACTAAAGATATAAACTTGATATTTTTCCTCTTAATGATTTGCTATCCTCTTTAGCCAGATAGGTGATAAATGTACTTTAATGCAGCACTCTTTGCTTTGTGTGTGCTTATGTGTGTGCTTGTGTGTGTGTGTGTGTTTGTGTGTGTTCTCTAACCCCATCTGATTTGGTGTCGAGGGTCCGACTGTTGAAATGGTACCGAACATCCATATCCCTGCCCGGCAACCTCAGGTCCACATTCAGACTATACTCTGGTTCTGGAGTACTGGACCAGTACTCTGCTAAAGCCTGGTACACCATTATAGTAGCCTGGAGACACAGAAGTGATCAATAGCTTGAGATAACAGCGCCCAACAACAAAAAAGCAAAATGTTTCTATAAAGCATTCATCTTGACACATAAATGTAACCAGGCAGAGAGAGGGGAGGGGTCTGTGTTACCTGAGTCGATCCATAGCCTCCACCCCATTGCTGCTGCTGTTTGAGCCATCCAACAACAATTTTGGCTTCTTCCTTGGCCTTTAAGAACAGCAGGAAAAAAACTGTTTAAATCTCAGCAGTTTAAAGGGTTTTAACGGCTGAAATTCTCTGATTTCTAAATGTATTTTATTGCTTTTGGTATAATATTGTTAACACAGAGACAGTTATTTTATTGAACAATAGCAGAAAAGGACTTACAAGGAAAAGGAAATACAATCTTATAACCTCAATTCCAAACGAGGTCACCATCTGTCCCACCTGTCTCTATATGTCCCGTTATAATAGTGAAATGCACATAAATAAGTAGTGGGTTGTTCTCACCTTTGCCTTTACCAGAGCAAGAAGAGCGTAGGCTGTTGCCTCCAGCGTGTAGACATGTCCTAAAGGTGTTGGCCAGTGTGTCCCTGAAGATAAGGCACACATACACAAACATACAATCCATTTGTTGCCCTCATTGTTTTAGGACATGTTACTGCTACTTGCCTGATCTTTACCTTGACATTATCCTTAACCGAAGCTTAAACCAAATCTACCTTAACAAGACTTTGTCCCTACAAGCGGGGCAAGTCCCCAAAATTTGTTGTGTTAACAACGTGAGGAATACAGAAAGAATTTTCATGACTACACTGCACACTACTTATTTTCTGCTGATTTTTTTTAATGCAAATTTTTGATTGTAATGTCCTTGAAATTTAAAAAAGAGTTTATTACCGTTAAACAACAGATGGTTGGAAATGGAAATATAGTGTTTGAAATACTCATCTATTCATTTAAAAATGACTTTATTAAAGCTATTAACTGTAATTTAAGAACGTCATTTATAGCTGGGTAATTTTCTGAGGAATAATGCTAAAAAATTTGGAGAATTGAGGAATATCACGTGAGAAAACCTGAGGAGGCAAAATTTAAGAGGATCCTCTTGTTCAGTTTGTTTTCATTGGCCAGAGCATATGACGTCATGGTAACAGCATATGGGTTGGTGAGGCGGGGCAGACGCCTCTCCAGGTAGGCCACTGCTTTGTCTATACTGCGTTGCAGGCTCTGGACAGAAGAAGGCAAAAGTTAATGAGTAATGTAGAAGCTGAGTGAATGAACCAAAGAGAAGCAGAGCAAAGATCACGCTTCAACGTATGCAGCACCAACACTGTCTGCATCCCACTGAGTCTCAGAAACAGGCAAATGTTGTTGGGATAAACAATGGTAAGCTGTAAGGATTTTATTTAGGTACCTCAATTCTACTCTTGTTCAAATATATGGTCATAATGTTGCACATGGGGTACAGTGAGGAAGACCAACATCAGGAAGACCAATACTACTTGGCCAACTGAGCTTTATCATGAAACGGTGAAGTTTTGTTTTATTGCAGTGAATGGTGGATAATAGCTGTTTATACTCATTTCTCTGGATGCAAATACTTTGTAGCCCTACTGATTTGCGATTTCCCCGTATCTTATAGTTTCTAACGATATAAGGTGGGAGAAAGAGGACACAGTGTGTGCAGAAAAGGTACTCACATCAATACGTGTACATATTGAGCGTGACTCCTGCATGGCAATGAGGCAGAAGGCTGTCATGGAGGCGTCTGAATCTGTTCCTTCAACATCACTCTACACACACACACACACATGAAATAAGGTGTCTTTTGTGTGTCTGTTTTTGTTGAGAACAGTGGTTAAGATCTGGTGTCATCAAAATCAGTGCACGTACAATCATTGATTTCATGTACACTTCTCCAATCTCTCTAAACATGCCGTCAGGTAGCTGTGCATGCAGAATCAGAAACTTCACAGCGTCACAGATCAGTGAATTTTGCCCTCCCACTATATTGCTGGCGATGGAAAACACCTTGGCAACATAGGCTGTCAGCCTGAGAGAGGAGGAGAGGAGAACATTCAGTAGTTTCAAACTTATTATTCAAAGGTTGTTTATTTGTAAATAACATACATCCAATATTGAAAATGTGAAACATTACTATGATGTCATTCATTTTTCAAGTGCCTCACCAGGTGGTGCTGTCCCGCCAAGGATACATGGCAAAAGAGCCATCACTTTTACGGAAAGAAAGCTGATTCTGATAGCCTGGAAAAAAAAGTTAATCAACGATCAACCGGCTACCATTAGAATCCAGTTTGAGGTGTCCTAACAAATAGTCCTCATTTAGAAATTTCTTGTACCTTTACTATCCTGGACTCATGCGTGTGTGTGTTTGTGGGGGGGGGGGGCTTACCGGTTTGGATGTGATTGATAGCTTCCTCACGTTTGGCAACGCCCACAGCTGTCCACTGCTTCGTTCTGTCTAAATACATGGCTGCTGTGACAGGCAAGGTCATGCCGATCATGTTTTGTTCACCGCAGCCTGCAGGTTCTTGGATCAGAGTTCCCAAAGAATTTCCACTTACAGCATTTTCCAACAGTGCATTCATCTGCTCTCTTCCTGTGTGAACACAGAAAAATGCGGATCAGTGAGGTTGTCATTTGCAATGACATAGGAGAGTCGTCACCTGCAACACTAATAATCACACCGAAGAACATTTTATAGAAAGTCTATTTATTGTTTCCCAAATTTTACATATTGGGCCTAATCATGATACCAGTTAAAAAAACTGCACAAATAGAAGTTTTTAAGGCTTTAGAATGTCTGCAAATTACTGATATATTAATTCTTTTCAGTCTTACAGTCTTAAAAACAACAGGAGATTAACACTGATGTCCTGGTTTGAAGTCCTGTGGATGTGTCATCATCCACCACCAGCCATTTTCCCTGACCATTTACCTCTGTGGCATTTCATATCTTTGGCATCTTTTTAATTTTCAAATTAAGTTAAATTTTCCTTTTATTGTAATAAAAGCAGCACTGTGACTTTTTTTTTTTTTAATCTGGGTTGGATTATGGAGATGTAGCGTATGTTTATGCTCAATGATTTAGAATGGTATATATATATATATATATATATATATATATATATATATTCATTCATTGCTACTTATGTCATTTTCATCCCAGCGGTACAGCCTGCCCATTGTATGAACAGCACACAAGTTTTTTATACATGCACATACGGTTCACGGTTAACAAAAAAAAAAAGGCTCCCATTTTGGTTCATTTAAAAACAATAACACTGACCTTGGTTTAGGGCAAAATGTAAACTGTAACGTCAAGATGGTGATGTGACTACAGGGATTTATGTAAAAAAAGAAGAAAAAACAAAACAAAAACGCGAGTCAAGTAAACAACATCAGTTGTGTCAAAAATAGTTTACCTTTGATTTCCCAGGTACACAAACCCCATTGTCCTGAGTGAAAGTCTGCCATTCGCTGGAAACACTTTCAACTTGCTGCCACAGCTTATCAAGTGAGCATGTCAACCACAAAGTCACACAAAATATGAATATCTTTATGAGATCTGAGATAAGCATTACTCAACCACTAGTGAACAAGCATAAGCATCAGCAGCGTCAGCTTTAAGGTTTGTTCCTGTCTGCTGGGCAAATAAGTCAAGTTTATGATAATGGTTATGAATGCTTTCCCATCCCATGTTGCTTATCATTTCCTTTATTTTTTGGTTCGGTTCATAATATGATTGAAGTATCCAGTTTCAGAAAAACATGTCCCTTCAACTCACCTGTCACAAAGATCTGTGTGTTCGGGTCTGAGCCTGGAACCAAATCGTTCACATCGATTTGACTGTTGATCAATTCCCTTTGTGTCCCACCTAGTGAAGGACAGTTTGGAAGTTAAGGGATTGGCAAGTGAAAAAAAAACAGAGGAGACATCTTTTTCCTTAATGCAGCTTCAGTAAAAAAGACTTACCTCTCCTAGCAGGGTCGAGTATTAAAATCTTATGAGTTTTCTTCAGTACTCCTTGAGGCTGGAGAAACAACCGTTTATAATTATATCAGTGATAGTACTATGTTTGAGTAAAAATCACTGTGTGTGGAAATTAAAAAACCCTTAAAATATTTCAAATTGTTTCTTACAGTTAGTACTTGCCACAAAAAATGTAGATAAGCATAACACATTTCTTAATTGAATTACAGTTTGAATTGGTTGGCAGCCAGTAGAGGAAAGTAACTAAGTTCAATTACTCAAATACTGTACTTAAGTACAATTTAAGTTTGTGTACTTTAGCTGAGTATGTCAATTATGTACCTTTATACTTCTATTCCACTACATTTTGAGGTTAACAAAAAAAAAAATACTTTTTAATTCACTACATTTATCTGCCAGCTTTAGCTTCTCTCCAGGTCAAGATTTAACATGAAAAAACAAGATCAATTTATAACATTTACACAACAATACAAGTAATCTAATAATATATTCAGAATATGCATAGCAAACTGACTTGAAACCTTTTACATAATCAATACTGTAAGTGTATTTTGTTGCTGATACTTTTGTACTTTTACTTCAGTAAGTTTTGAATGCAGGGCTTCAACTAGTAGTGGGAGTATTTCTCAGTGTAGCATTAACACATTTACCAAAGTAAAGGATCTGAAATAGTTCTTCATGATTGGCTGCCAGTGGCTCAGGGTGGCAACACATTTACATGAGTTAGACAGTTGAAGGCCTCACATGGAAATGTGAATTTCAAAGTTAGTTCTGATTGGCTGTACAAAGCTCTACAGTCTCTACACATGATGTTCGCTTACCACCACCCGCAGCTTTCCCTGGACTCCATCAGTCAGGTCAAGGCCTTTGACAGCCGCTTGGACCCGAATGTTCCAGATTCCATCCTTCATGGGAATAATGACGAAGGGTACGGATCGAGTGGTTTCGGGACCAACCACAACCTCTTGTCTGTACCTGGATTTCTTGTAAGCTGCACTACACAAATGCGTCTCCTCAAGCAGATCCACACGGACCTTTAAACAGAAGAAATGGAGGGATGGAACAGAGAAGAGATTGACCTTTAGACATTGGCAAATCAAAAGAAAAAAAATGATGAATTCGGGAAGGGGATTTTGTAATATGTTTCCAAGTCGCTCAGGATTTCTTGTGTTTGTTCAACACGAACTTTCTGATGTGAAGCATTTTGAATCAGTCAAATATGAATTTAACGAAAAGTGTATTGTGCATTTGCAGGACACCATGCAATATGGCTTGAAACAAAAAAAAAACAAAAACTGAAGAGCCGGACTCACAGAAGAAGCCTCTTTTCTGTAGTTGTGGAGAATTGCCCTAATTTCCACCTGCTCTCCAGTGACAGCAGAGTATGGCACCTTGAGAACGATAAAGAACTTCTTCCAGACAATGACGTCCAATGGATCGGACACACAGATACCTTCAAGACAAGACGAAAAATAAAAAACAAACAGTTCCCTTTTAGACAATTCACTCAACATGCATGTTAGATAACATCACACTATATGTGTTCCTCTCTCATCAGGGAATTCAGTTTTATTGATAACATTTGGTATTCTATAATTGATAAATTATTTATACATTTTTGTTTTTGGTATATAAAATATACCAATAGTCATTAAGTGCTTGGTAAAAGGTCAGCACATAAAATTGTATAACACTTATTTCCAATGTGGACTCAATGGAGGATTAATCAAACAAACACTCAAGGAGAAAAGTAGTTTTCAGAATTTAAGGATTTTGAGATTTCAAAATCAATTTAAGGAGACTTTGACATTAATTTAACAGTTGAGGAGAAGTATGCGGTAAAGGAAGAAGGATTTACAACAAAGAACTTGGACAGAAATAAAGCACAAATGGCAAAGTTGCAATTTTACTGCAAAGTAAAACAAAAGGCAAGTAAAGTGAGAGAAAGTGATCCTCACCGTGAGTTTTTGACAGGCTGATGCCAGTAAACTGCCAGGTTGTGATTGAGTCCTTTAACCGTTGAGTTACTTCTTTCATTGAGGGCTCACTGAAACATTAAAAAAATGGCAAAAGATTGGTAAGATATTTAGGTGGTGGCATTGTTTTTGTGATTCTGTATTTCTGTTCCCTCACCAGGTGCCACTTTCGCATGGAGGCAAGTCAATAACTGTCCACAGCCAACTTTCAGGGAAACTGGTGCGGGTGACAATGCTGTTGCTGTCAATGTAACCATCATCCTCCTCACCTAAAATGTCATTAAAAGGGCAGTAGTTAGTTATTTGATGCAAAGTGAGGTCGTGTTTCCGAACTATTAGCATGACAAAGGTTTGTAACAGCCCAGCTTTCCCCATTGTCCCCATTTCTTACTACGAGCAAGTTGAAGCTCTTCCACCCTCTTGTCAGCTCGTATGGATACCATCTCATTGCAGCACTGAAGGAAGGCGTCGACACAGGCTTGACCATCCTGGATGTAACTGCTACGCCTCTGACAGCTGTAAGACAGGGGGATATCCCTCATGCCGTCCAAACAACACTCACGTTCCAAGTCGTTTTTATATTGGCTTGCTGGAAAGAAACAGGGTTTTGGAGAAAAGCTATAGTTAATTTTTGAGAAGAAGTAGTTTAAAATAAAGAGCAGAAATGTACAAAGACAGTAATACTTAGAAAATATTGATGTCATCACAAGACATTGCACAACAGAGAGACTGAAATGAAACTTGTGATTCAGTGTGGTTTCTTGGAACTGCAACTGCTTTGTATAATGCATCAGTGACCACTTTTTTCGGACCATTATTATAAATATATCTGAATGATGCAATCACAATGATGTATTGCAGATGTCCGAAAATTCATAGTCGTGGAAATTGTTATTGTATTTTGAGCTTCTCTTCTGCAGGCCACCATATATTTAAACTAATAACACTTACAGGTTTTCACAGATGCATAATTTAAACGTCTTAGAACCTTTTAGGAAAAGCTAAACTGTCATAGAGATGTTCAGTTAGTGTTTAGGAGTATAATTTGTGCTTTGCTCTTATTCTTACCCAAACTGGTTCTCACGTCCGTTATCGTGGTGGCTCGTTTCCTCCTGGGTGAGACCGGACAGTTGAGGTCTGGAAATCAAAACAGATAAACCAAGGATGGATGGAATAGCGTTCCAGTACAGTATAAAATTACTGAGAGTACTTTTTTAAAATTTGGGTGAATTGCTATTGTAACATTTCACAGTGTTTCCAAATTAAATATTTTCCCCCACTTCACTTAAACATTTGTAAGTTCACTTATACCTGTCGGTATACTAGACTTCAGACTCTGATGCTGATACCAGGGCCTACGATTTGGCGTAGGATTGCCCTTTCACATAATTTAACCCAGTCACTCATCCATGTACGTCACTACCACAAGTCTTTTATAGAGAGCAGGGCAGTGAGTGAACAGAGATGAGGAGAGCAGTGGAGATTAGTGGCAGCGTCACTTTTTTAAAGGTAAATATATATTATTTTTTGTCAGAATTATCTGAAGAGTTCATTTTGCAGCCAAAATGTAGTTTATTCCTTTCAACTTGTTATATTGTTTGCATGCATGAGAGCAGCAGAGCAGAGAACAGTAGGAAATACATGTGTCAAATCACCAGATGATATCAAGACAGAAAGAGTTGGAGGTGGTTGCCAGTCCAATGTGAAAGCACATTGGATGTATGATTGCCGCTCTCTTGTACCAACATTGTTTGAAATTGCCTAAAGGTAGGGATGAAAAGTAATCTCAAAAAAGTGGAAACTAGCAAGCAGAGGAAGAGAGTCACGATGTAAGATAATGTAGTTTCACCTTCTCTGATGGCAGTCCCAGGACCAGCACTGGACTCAAATAACAACCCAGCATCGTAGAACACACCCATGCTGTCCTTCCCTCCACCTGGTGTGCAGCCTGTGTCATACTTCTCTATGGTGTCCCACACCTGAGACAAGTGGAGGTCATTCACAGAACAACGTACAACCAGACACACACACTTTGTTCTGCAAGCAGATGGCAAGTCAGCAGAGGGGGGATATATCAATCTAAATTTATTCATATTCATGTAATGTGTCCCTTCTTTATTATTTGGCTAATTATTTGTTAACATCTGTTACTGGACTGCTACTGCAGTATTTTTTATCACAAGTTAGGACTATTGACGCACACAATAAGGCAAGGAACCATGCAGTTTAGCGGTGAAAATTAGGCTTTTTTTCACCTAAGTGTGTGTGTGATTTTTAATTTCTACATATATCAATTATTTATACCAATTCATCAAAGCTATAGTGAACCTAACAGGCATGTCTTTGAAACATGGGAGGACACCAGAGCACTAGTGTTAATTTTGTTCACGAAAACAAGATGAAGACAAGCTAAATGTAGGTCTTGCAAATTAAAAACTATGATGGAATGTATATTTTGTTTACAGTGATGATAAAGGATCAGACTAAAATGTTGAAGACAGGCTGATGGACATCCAAAATCTCCCCCTATCATATATCTAGTTGGTCTATAAAACAAAATGCAACAATGTCATTGGCTGGCTTGGTTAAGGGTGCAAACAGGTCATGTATGATAGCCAGTTTAAAACCATGTCTTCAATGGAAAAAGGACTTTGAAAAAAACTATTGGACATCTGGACAAACTTTATTTATAACTCGACAGAAAAGACAACTCAATATAAGGTTGTAACTGGAGATGAAGAGAAGCCCTGCGGCTGCAAATTACATGGGAAGAATACAGTACCACTAACCTGAAAAGACATCTGAACATGTTGCAATTTATGCCACGGTAAGCTAGCTAACTAATGTTACAGGACAAGTCCAAATGTTCATGTGGCTAATTGTTGTGCTGGTGCTAACTAAACATGTACATTTGCTAACGTAAAAGTCTGAAGGCTACTCGTTGGTTACATGTAGATGTAAGCTCTTATTATTTTATTTTGAAGGACAAACTTACGGAAGTTGAATGTGCATCTCTGGTGATAGTTTATAGTTTCTTATCTACTTGAAAGATTTAACTTCACTATGTTTGTGAAGTCATAAATAATAATAAATAATAATATGCAATAATATGGGAGACAAAGTCAAGACTTGTGTTCGTCACTCAGTGCTCTGTTTTGGGGCTTTTCAGGAAGTAAATGTAACTATAATTGCCAAAGATTGTTTTTTGACTTGGACTAAAGAACACTATACTTTGATACCAATGTTATCTTTGTGTAATGCACTATCCATATCATAGTAAATTAGTTAATTAGACTAAATGTAAAAAGCTGTCAAAATTAACACTGCAGAGCACCTATAGGAAAAGACTTACAAAGAATATGCCAACTTCACACAGAAATGGTTAAAAACAGATTGTCATTTCAGTCGATAACCCTGAGGTCTTCAAACGAAATGCAAGAGATAGAAATGATAAAAAAAAATTACCTTTTTCTGGGTCAGACGGAACTGGTTGTTAAGGACGTAAACGCCTTTGTCTACTGCCACCAGTCCCACTTTGGCCCCTGGATCTCCAGTCACCTTTAAGCCAATATTGCTGGCAGGCTGATAGGATGTAGCAGGTGTAGATGGTTGCAGCTTCAACTACAGGTGGTGGCACAGTTATGTAAAATAAGACATACTTCTGTCTTTATGTGTCCTAAACTTGGACAGTGTGTGTGGATGTCTTGCTTATCCACTTCTGCTACATGAGTGTTGTGAGTCTCACCGAGCCCATGCAGGAGATCTTGGCGTCCAACATAACAGAGTCTGCTATCACTTCTTTATCATCTGTGTGGTAATAGGCTATGATTCGTAATGATGGCAGCATGTCTTTGGTAACAATAAAGTTTTGAGAAATCACTGATTGACTATTCATCCGGTATCGGCTTTTTTTAACCAGCCGACCTCTGCTCAGGACCTGCAGAAACAAAGATATGAATATATACTTACTGACTGCCGGACGCAACCAAACA
>JAOWBC010042725.1:0-19295 GCA_028566105.1 Hypoplectrus providencianus
TACTAAACATGAGCAGCTGCAGGCTGATTGTGTGACCAGCAGAGGGCGCTGCAGCATCAAAACCAAAACATAACATTAACAACTCAAGTTTTCTGTTCTTACAAAGGAGGAGGTCTTGAAGGAAATAAGGGATGCCAGGATGACAGAAAGCAGGTGAAAAAACAGATGAAAGGAGGGACATGAAAGTTAGGGGTAGGAAAGCAAGGCGAAGAAGATGGCAGTCGGGGACAAAGAAGGAAACAAGATGGTAGTGAGGAAAAGGATGCAGGAGAGGAGTAAAGAAAAAGGAGGAGAGAAAAAGGGAAGAGGAGTTGAGGCTAAGAACTAGAAGGAAAGAGGAAAGAAAGGCAGGAAATGAATTTGAAATGAAATTAGATGCTAGGAAAACAGGTGTTGATGGAAGGAGGAAGGATGTAGAGAAGGACAGAAGGATGGATGGACAGAAAGCATGTCTGTTTGTTTCCTTACTTCGTTAGCTCAGTGAAAGACAGTAAGGAAGGAGGGAAAGACGGAGGCACAACAGGAAATAAGTAGTCAAAACTCACCTGAGGTCTCAGATTTATACACCGAGATGCTCGGGTATAATCTTTTTTCACCAGTATGAGTCGTTGGCTGGTGGTTCGTCTGTGGCGGCTGGTAACTGGTCGGTGGCGGCTGGTAACTGGTCGGTGGCGGCTGGTAACTGGTTGGCGGTCTCTGCTGTGGCGGTGCGGGTCTAGATGGAGGAAGAGACTTAAGGAAGCAAGAAAAGGATACAATTAATATGTATTACTTTAAATGGCAACCGACAAGTTATACTTTTAATTGCTCTCACTAAGTCCCACCCCTTTGAACACAGAATGGCCAATCAGTTTCCAGACACAATGCTGCTGCTTCCTAATGATTCTAACAGAGAATTAAAAGGAACTTTTTGTTAAACCGTAAGTTGACAAAAACCAAATGCCATTGACAAAAAGAAATATTACCATACATCAAAACACAGTTCATTAAAGCTTTGACATAACCAGAGTTGATAATTTTAGAACTACAAAGACATACAAAGAAGGGTTCGTGAGTTTTATTTTGTTTCTATCAATCTTGAACAATGTATGCTTTATGAAAAGGCGCAATTACAGTTTTTGTGGATGAAGTCTGGTGGATTTGGTAAGACTGACAGCAGCTGTTTCTGATAAAACTCTTAACACAGCAGTCTTTCTCTGCAGGAGCATTCATTTCTAGAATAAGTCATGTCAAAAGTTTCAGATGTAAAAGGATCAGCAAATTATCTAATTTATTAAGGTATTAGACAAAGTCAAAGTCAAATTATTGGGGAGTCTTGGTTGCAGCCATTAATTATTGAGAGGTCAGATTTTACATTAAAAAAACATATTTTCTCAAATTGGCTTCTTCATGCATACACCTTTGTATTAATTCCACTATCCATTTCTTTTGACATTTAATTCTATTGCTATTAATTTTACCCACTTGCCATTTTTTTAATATATATATTTCTGGATTCAGTTATAGCATGGTTAATGGCATTTAATGTATTTATTGATTAATTAATTTACTTACCTTTGGATGCAGGTTCTTGCCCATCCAGTCAGCGTTGTAGGCCTCTGTGTAGGCTTCCAGGATGTGGTAA
This sequence comes from Hypoplectrus providencianus, assembly GCA_028566105.1. Taxonomy (NCBI): domain Eukaryota; kingdom Metazoa; phylum Chordata; class Actinopteri; order Perciformes; family Serranidae; genus Hypoplectrus; species Hypoplectrus providencianus. The sequence goes on from JAOWBC010042725.1 coordinate 1,625, forward strand.
AGGTCGTAGCACTCTGACGGCGGCTCCACATCGCCGTTTAAAATAGCCGACGCGCGGATGTCTCGTGAGTAGAACCTGCAGACAGTGTGAACAAAAGACATGATGAGTGCAGGTGGGTCTTCAGCACTCAGCCGGGTCGATGGATTTAGAACATACTTGCGATTGGTTTCTTTGCGTTCAATCAGGCCTGATCCCTCCAGAGAAATACCAGCAAACAAACCTCGAGACCGACAGTAAGTGAAGACCGCCGCTGTGCTGCGGAGCGCCACATCAGCCTCCACGTTCCTGATCAGCAAGAACACAAGAATAATATCATGTCTGTGGGACAATCAAAGTCTCATAGTATCAGATTATGGGTAGGCTGCTTTTACAATCATTTTTATTCTTTAACTTGCTGTCAGACAGCTGTTCTGATGAGACTTGAAGCTGTGAAAATCTTCTGAATGTAACGTACAGTTTTAGACGCCTGTTTTTAAAGGTCTCATGATCTCATGATTTCTTTTGAGTGTTTCAGTGTTTTATTTTTCAGTTTACTATCCTGTTATGTTACGTTGGAAGACACCACCTCCAGTTCACTCAGAAGTTGTGCCAATAATTCACACAAGATGGGGCTAGGAATAAGTTTTATATATATAAAAAAAAAGATTCTTAGTATGGTATTTATTTTTGTTTATAGCAGTTTGTGGTTCATTTTTTGTACTCCACAGGACAGTGTTCTCGGCTCTCTATCTCCATATTTTCAGGTAAATACGTATCTACTTGTAAAAATAAACAGTTTTACCAATTGAATCAAAAACCATTCTGCCAACAGCCATCCTGATGTCAGCATTTACCTCTGAGCCAAATACCAGGCCACGCCCACCCACACATGTGCCATAAACCTGCCAAACTGCCCTGAAACAACACTCACCTTGTTCTAAAGTTAACTCTACACATACACATATCATTTTACATCGCTGCTTCAGGCCCCGAAACACAACAACTGTCATTAAACTCGTCAGAAAATCTGGAGGCAAAATAAAACATTAAAACTATAATTTACACCAGAAGTTATAATTAGAGGGAATTGGGAGACAGACAGACAGACAGAGTGAGAGAACAGGTGCGTACCTGCCCATAGGTCCCACAGCCACGGTGCAGTTCCCGCCCAGCGTCAAGTTGCCGCCCTTTGTGAACGCCTCGACGGCCCTCCGTTGGTTCAGGATGATCACCAGGTCTGACACCTGAGAAAGTAACAATTAATTGATTTTCTTCAATGATCTGCTAATATCTTTTACTCTACCGCAATAATTTATTTTTATATTAAAATGTATACATTTTTTGTTTACATTCTTATAATTTCTACACAAATGTAGAATGAAATAATTCAAATTTCTATTTACATGGACAGATTTTTCCCTCAGGATCATTTAAGCTCCATCTTATTTTAAAGTACAATTTATGAGACCAAACTAAAGTAGGATTTGAACATGATCACTCACCTCCACCCCAATCTCGAAGCCTCCTCCCAAACCAGCGATGCCGATGGCAGATGGTGCTGACCAGCCTGTAAACAAACACAAAGATCATTTTGTTTCTGTATTATCTTCCATTTCTCTTTCCTATTCGACTCATAGTAGTTTTGAAATGATTTTTATCCTTTCTCAAAAATATAAAGCTCCTGTATAGTTATTGTAAACATATTTCTAGACTGATATAGATATGTATATTCTGTATTTTAAACCTGCAACCTCACACTCATAGGTTTGTCTTTGTTTTCCTAAATGAAAACAAAGACAGTATCCGTACTTCCTTTATTCACAAACATTAAATCTGGGCAGTAAAAAAATTAATCAGAATCATTTCCTCTTGTTTTTATTAATTTAGTGGAAGTAGTCATTCAATGTGAAAAACCACAAAACCAACAAAAAGCCCTGCAGAGAAGGCGAGTCTGGTCCGTGTGATCCTCACAAATATCCTGCACCACCAGACAAGTAAATGAACATCGATAATCAGACGCATCAGATGACTGCATGCCGCAGGGCGATCTGAGGGATTTTTTCTCATAGTTACCACAGCAATGCAACATGTCCCAAAAAATAAACTATGATGGAAAAACATCAACAAGACTCTTAATCTTTGCCTGAGACTGAGCTTCTTAAAGATGCGCCAAAAGCTCGCTGTCAGAAGATATGACCTGGAGGCGGTTGAAAGTGCTCTGTAGGTTTTTAGGGGTCAAGGTTATTGAGAGTTTTGCAGGTTATGAGCAGGAAAAAATATTACGAGAACCCCCTCAATAATCACGAGAACTTTCTTGTAAACAAGTAAAACATCACCAAAGGCATACAGAAGACACCAGGGGCTATACAAGATCACCAGAACCTTCTCAATACCCACTAAGATGTCAAAGATGATTGGAAAATCTCCTTGGACCTTTTGAACATAAACATTTACACAACTACAACAACCTCAAAGACCAACAGGAACTTGTTGGACAAGGATAGAGCATAACTTAATTTACTTAAGACCACACAACCATTAGAAAGTGAAAAGACTTTTTTTTATCCTACTGAAAGAACCTTGAAGACAAGCAGAACATCCTCTTAGACAAGAACAGCCTCAAGGAGCAATGGAAATTATTACGAGAATCTTCAATTACCACTTAGTCAATACCAATGGCAGCTGCTTTTCGTAAGGGACAAATAGGATAGAATATATTCAATCCTAAAACAACTCCAATGTCCTGAAAGAGGAAAAGGAAGATAAACCCCAAACAGACAACAAACAATAACTGTGAGATAAACTGTATTTCAACACAGGTAGAAACAGAAAAGAAGGAACAAAGATGTTTTCTGTGGACAGACAGTCACACGGGTCTTACGTCTGTCAGCCAGTCGGGCAATGACGATGCCACTGCCTCCTCTCGCTGTGATCATGAAACCGGCCTTGATGACCGAGATGATGGCCAGACCCTCCGCCTTCGCTATCACATGAGCTGTAAAACATTATCATTCTGCATCACTCGATACTGACGTTTAAAGATTTTTAAAAACATCTGTCTCCAGATGGTGTGATGATGGATGGGGCAGTTTGTTACCGGGGATGAGTTTGTCAGGTCCATTCCTGTTGGAGATTTCAGTGAAGTCTCTTAGGATCTTAGCGGCCTTCTTCGCCTCTGACTTCAGATTGGAGGGGATAGGATTACTCACTGCAAAATATACCAATTATACGGCAAATTTTTTAAAATATCACAGCATTCATTCAAAGTTTGACCTTTTCTATCATTTCTTTTTAGCCACACATAAAACTAAAACCTTTTGTGGCACAAAGAGAGGAGTCACTGCACTCGTCAATGAGCTCCTTGTTTAAAAGTCATCTAATCTACATCTACATCTGTGCCAAAAGATCAGCAAACGTTTTTGAAAGATCTGATTGTGAGGATTTTTTTTTTTTATTGGTGAAACCAACAGAGCTGTGTGACCGGACTGTGAACCAGTTTTTATTTTTATTTATACACTGGTTACGATAGAAACTTGTGTAAAAAGGTCCGAGGTGAGCTCTTAAAATGTCTCTTTTTATCTGTCCGACGCTCCAAACCCTATAGAGATTTCATTTTTCGAGAATTGAGATAACCAGCAAATATTTACATTAAATACACTCGAACCACTGAATCAATTAATTTATCAATTATAAAAATAATTTTGTGCTAAAAAAAGCTAAAAAAAAAAAAAACCTAGCAAGTTCTTATAATGTTTTGCACAAATAACGACACTAACATAAAAACGCATGCACAATACAGATGTTCTGTGTATGAATAAAGGTGTTTTATCCTCTTCACCTCTTGTCATTCAACTCCACCAAAGCATGTCCTTTGCCCTAAATCAGACCATACTTATACAAATATATGTATAGACACAAATTTGTCTTACTATTCTGCTATTCTGCATCCTGACTGTTCCTCTGGCCTCTGTGCTGGAGCTGACAGCCGACTGTATTGGCGTGTTGGAGCTCAGCTGAGGATGACGTTGTGTCATGTGTCAGGAATGTGCTGCTGCTGCAGCCGGCATGTTGGCAGACTGGTCAGTGCTGTGTGACTCTGCTTCACAGAGTTCCATCTTGTTTGTTTGTTTGGTTGTTTGTTTGTTTGTCTCTCAGCCATGTAAAAAGCTTTCAGATACATGCTACCAATACTTCCACTGGTCTCTGAACAGGTTCTAGTTGCCAGTGAGGAGGTTCTAGTGGTCTCTGTGTGAAATTATCATTAACACCCACTCATTAGTCACGACAATGTTAAAAACCTATGGAAATGACCTAACACCACTCAAATCTCCTGGGAGACACATCCTCAGACAAACAGAAACTTATCAGAGACCAATAGACGATAAAGATTACTAAAATGTCATCATAAAGGACCAGTGGTAACTCTCACTTAAACCTCCTTTTACATAACATCCTCTATGTGAGCTAGAATAGCCTCAAAGACAAAAAGATGTCTTCATGGACTAATAAACTAAACCTTCTCAATAACTAATAGAACATACATAACGTATGTACACTACTTTCCAGTGGTCTTTAAGGTCAGGTCTAGTCATTATTGAGAATGTTTTAAGGGTTTCAAGTACACTCATCTTTTAAAATCTCTGTTTGCCAAAAGGGATTTTTAATCGTCTTTGAAGAGGTTTTGGATGTTAAGTTCTTGTGGCCTTTGGGTATATTTGAAAGGTTCTTGTAACCTTCATGGTCAATTCAACTATTAGGACTTTTTTGTCGTTAAGGAGGTTCTTGTTGTCTGCAGGAAGTTCAAGTCAGTCTGGTGGTTTTTAATTACATGTCGTTCTCTAAAAGGAGCTGAAGCTGGTCTTTAGTTCTTGTTCCTGATCATCCAAGAGATCGCTTCCTCATATTTTACTACAAACAAAAAGACAACTTAAACCTCCAAGTGAGACACTAGAGCCTTACATAGATTCCTCAAAAAAAAAAAAAAAAAAGGTGATTTTAGTGACGCCCTTCAGATTACCGAAACCTCTCTCTCTCTCTCTCTATATATATATATATATACATATATATGAGAAACATATGTATTAACACAAGCAGTTAAGAAAAATAACTAATTAAGTTCTTTATAAGTAAATTATATACATAAAAAACAACAGCTATGAAAAATAATTAAAAAAATAAATAATAAGTTACAGGGAAGAAAAAAGATAAATATAAGATACAATTAGTCTCCAGCTAAAACAATGATGTTTTAACATGCAGAAATACTTTTTAAAATAAGTGCCAGGGACAAATGTGTAAAAACTAGGTAAAGTTATGTAAATGTTAGGTATTTTGTGTTTTGGGCAGCATTCATCCTCCAGAGTGAATGTCTCTATACTTTGTTTAAAATGGAAACAGCAGCTAGATCAGATCCCCTTTTACACCAGACTCTATTGACAAAATTGGCAGTTTTACCATTTCTGTAAACACATTTACTTTACACAGACAAGAAGAAACAAAAGAGGGAGAGGCAGACATACAGGTAAAGACAACAGGAGGAGACAGACTGAAGAGGTAGAAAGACTAGTAGACAGAACATGTGACTCAACAGGTGAATGTTTAATAAACTTACTTTTTCCTTCTCGAGAGTTGAACACCTAAGGACAGGTGAGCTGCTCGTGCCTCCTCTCCTCGCTTCACTTCCTGCCTCACCTGACCGTCCACACAGCCTCGCGCTCCGCCGGAAACAGCCGGAAATAACGCATATGTCACGTGACAGTAACCAAACAGGTACAGATGAGGGAAGCTGGGAGAAACAGAAGTCGTTGTCAAAGAAACTGCGCGTTCACAGCTGGGCGCGCTCCCGGACGCTGTGCTCAGTCGTTTGTTTATTTACTTAGAGAACTTATTTTACTTTTTATTTACTCTTTAAATAGTCTTTGTTTATTATTATAGTGGGTTTTTTTTTAAATGTATTTTTCAAAATTATTAAAAAATAATGAATGAATAAAAAAATACATTGAAAATTTTAATAAATACATACTTAAATACTCTTGAGACATTTTTTTAAATTAAACATTTTGTCATAAAATGAAATTTTATCCAAAAACCTTGGTAAATCAGGAGAAATTGTTTTTCCTCACCACTCTAAAAGAAGGAAAATAGTCCAAATGAAGCTGTTGAATCAAACATTACATCTGAAAGTGGAAACTTTCCCACAGCTAATGTGATAAAGTTAATCCTTCTGCTTGGGAAAAAGGTCAGAAGTCAAATAAACACTGGATCATTCCTTCAAAATAGCATAAAATGATTGGAAAAACAACAATAATTGCTGTGAGCCATTAAGAGCCAGTCTTGAGACGTATGTTTAGTTGCATTTAGTAGCATTATATAGGAATAATTAGAATACATAATTAGAATTCTTAATTGTTTATAACTAGACGAAACTACAAGTGAAACTGTGGACTGATAATGCCTCTGAACACAGAAATGTAACAATATCCAGTAGAATAAAGTGAAACTGGTTTATTTATTAATTTTCTCTTGTGAATGTGTTGACTATCAGCTGTGTGGCACCTGGATTGTGGTGACCCTGCATGCCGAGGTTGGGAACTTTTGTGGTTACACATTAACATTAACTTTATCACATCTGTTGACAAAAGCACTTCATCAGTCACAGTTGACATTCAACTCACGATGCCAGCAGGATGAAGATCTGATTCGTTTCAGGAAGCATCTGTCCAGTTCCGACTGCCGGAGGAAACATCAGATTTCAGCTATTTCAAGAAGAAATGACAATTGAGCCATTGTTTTGAGCTTTAACACGTCATTTAGTTTATAAGGAATATGACAAAGATTATACTCCTTAGATTAACAATATTCATTGTATTTACTTCTCCCTGATATTTATGATTTTTTATTTTATTCATACATGTCTTCCTCATTTTGTGTCATAGGGTCACATTTTACCTTCTGGGCATACATTTTAAATTAAAAAAAATGTAAAAATTCAATACATTTATACATTTATTGAAAAAAATAGAACCCAAGGAGAAAGAAAAAGATAAATTAAAACAGCAAAATAAAAATATTTGCAACATGAAATGGCATATTAATTTATTTTCAAGTATATGCTTTATTTTGGCAGTCTTCCTCCTCCATATAAAGACCGTCTCTGTATCTGTAGCTGATTCTTTACTCTGTGTATTTATGGCAAACTGCAGCTACATCACATTTACCAAAAACACCAGACTCCATTGATAAAAACAGCCATTTTAAAACACTCTTCATTTAAAGTCATGCAAAATATATCTGATAAGGGTGAAGTGAGTGTTTAATTGAACCAAACCACAGTTGGAGTATAACAGAGACTAACAAAGATGTTTTTGTGAGATTTATTTTGTTGAAAACTAATTTGAATTTAGTGTGCTTTATGATGTGGTAAAAGCAACGTTTTTGTCAAAGGGATCTGGCGTGAACGCAACACAGCTTCAGTTTATGGATTATAACAAAGAGCTTGTAAAAGTACAATGCATTCTTTATACAATTGCATGGATGTTCAATGTTCTGCTCTTTCTTTCAGTTTCTCGATCTTTATCTTCTCTTTCTCTCTGTTCTCTTCTTTCTCTCAGGTCTTTATCATCTCTTCGATCGCTCCTCGCATTAATCCTGTCCCCTCTCCTTAAATAGCCGGCTGGATAAACATCAGTCTCACAGCAACAATTTGTCTTCTTAATGTGTTTCCACTGAGAGAGAGAGAGCGAGAGAGAGGGAGAGAGAGATAAGTGTTCTTCAAAGTGCTCTCGTCCCCTATAAGTATTTTCCATAATCCTTCCAGTCCTCTGCAGATGCTCGTCCTTGACACTTGGAAGCCTTTTTCAAGTCAGAATGTCACCCAGTCTTCCAGTTTCCTGTGAGTTATTCCAATCAAATCCTTTGTCAAGTATTCAGGTCCACTACAAGTCATTCAAGTTCTCCAATCCTGAGCTTCGAATATTCAAAGTCTTTCAGTTTCCTCTGGAATCCCTCTCAGGACCACCAGTTTCCTATTAAATATTGTAGTCATCTTGTTTTCAGCCCCGATATATTTCTCTCCAAGTTCTCTGTTCCCCGATCAGTCTTTTTCACAGTTCTTCCAGTCCTCTGCAGGGCCTTAACATTCAGAAGCCCCCTTTAAAACCCTCTAGTCTGCACTTCAAGTCTTCCAGCTACCTAGCTAGTTCTTGTCATCTACTTTGACTCAAAAAGAGTCAAATTCTTTTGCAAATCGTCTGAGTATCCATCAAGACATTATCAAGGCCCTGACTTGTGCTAATTTTCTATGACAGAGTGTCATAAATCAATCTCCTCTAGTTCCCCTCTGAACAATTCTTCCATAAGTGTCCAGGAAACCTTCCAGGTTATGGAGTTACTTTCTTGACTTGACACACTTTTGATATGGATCCATTTCCAAATCCACGAGCACTCCGCAAACTTTACGCAAAACCTTTCATCCCTCTAAAAGACATCTTTCCAGTCCTCTGTTGCCTTACAAATCATGCCTTCGGCTTCTTCAGTCAATATCAAAGAACTCTGACAAGTCCTCGTAAAGGTAATTATTCCTGCAGTTCCCAATCATTCCTCCCGATTTAGTCATCATGTTCCCACAAAGTCATCTTCCTAGTCCTATCTCACCCTACCAGTTCCCTCCAAGCCATCTCATCACTTTTCTCCAAGTTCTTCAAGTCCTTTAGTCCACAGTAAGTCCAAGGTATCCTTCCAATCCACTACATCCATCCAAGCTCCATTGAAGTCCCCTTGCTGCAGATTATCCACAGTCCTCTGAGACCCCTTTCCTTTCTGTTCTCAAGGTCCTGAAACTTCCACTTTGTCTTCAGTCTTTGATGAGGTTTTTGAGTTCTCCAGAGTTGTTGTTTTTTATAAGTCCTCTCGTATAGGCAGGTTATAGTTATCAGTGTAATTTAAAAATACAAAACAAACAATAAAAAAAACTATCAAATAGGGTATTGACGACTGTTTCCCACTAATTGTGGACGGTAGATCACTTGATGACGCTCATCAAAAGAATAAAACAACACCCAGCCACAGTGACATCATCTCCCAAAAAGCAACCAGGATGTTCCCTTGCTGCCCCAAAGCTCTCAATCAAACATCCCCTCCCAGTTATGTGCGACATGTGATGTGTGCTGTTACTGTGTGTAAAAGTATGCTTATTTGAAGTCCATGTGAAAGTGTGTGTGTGTGTTGGGATGTAGACAGTAGCAGACCTGGCAGAGCTTCATGTGTAATTCATCACCTATTAGTCATTACCTGCCTCAGATGTTAGTCACCTCGCTCTGCTGCGCCTCCTACACTGCCTCTATTGTTTCAATGGCACTTTTGCATAACTTCATTAAAACCAGTATTCACTAAAAACACTGTATGTACCAGTGTTGGTATTATATAACATATTACCTAACTCTTCCATCTTACTATGTAATTAAGAATGAATTTGGAGATAATGCTGATCTATAAAAAGTGTTTTAGCATGAGCTGGCACCATTGATCAAAACTGCGTTATTTTCAGTTCGTACATGAACTAAGACAGTTAAGGTAATGTTTGCTACAGTTAGCATTCTTATGTCTTTAAATAAGTATGAAATTGCTTTACAATAATGTATTTTCAGTTTATTAACACCTAACTGCTCCATTAAGGCTCTGATGTAAAGTAACATTTGCTAAAATAATGTGAATATAGGCCCATATATTATGATATATGTGTTCATTGTTGGGCTATATGTGTTCTAGCATTAGCTTATGTAAATGTTCAACATATTGCATCACTGTTGTGTTATCAATAATTCAAAGACACAAATAAAAAGTTTTCAGTTCAACATTGAAGGCACAATATTCGGGTTGACAGTAGTTCAAGGCTAAAATGAGAGTTAATTTTGTGAATCAATGCAGCTCTTCTAACAGATTAGTACCATCAGTAAACGGTCTGTTCTCGACCCAGATTGTATCACTAGTTGCCATTATTCTGCCAGTTTATAACTTAGTTTTTGTTTCAATAAGCTTCTTTATGCATATGGCCTTATTTGAGTAGTCCAAATTCTCAGTGATGAAGTCAGTTTACGCAAATGTCATAAAAACTGTTGTTACAAATGCCAGTTTATCAAACTCACAAATTGCTGTTCAAAAATAGAAATTCAAGACAAGAGTCCAATTGATGCAATAAAAAAAGAAGAACCATGCTGACAAAAAATAGGTTAGAATTTGGCCCCAGAGCAGTCATGTGGACTGTGGGAAGTCAGGATTTATTCCTCTGATATCATGTGAAAGCGGACTGGTTTTTATTCCCAAACCGCTGCTGAACTCTGTTGCTCAGAAACACATCCATCAAGAGCAGATCAGCTGTTTATGAGACAGAGGCTGCCAGCAAAACGGCTGAGTATTTATGAAATGTGTTTTAAGATTGTATCATTTCATTTTTTACTGGTTTAGTATGTGATGCAAATAAACAAGGGTGCCCTTGCAAAACCTTCCAGAGTAGAACTGGACCTGTTAAAGCTTTCTTTCTTATCATGGGCCAAATAATCTCTATTAATTTATAGTATTCAATCAATCAGGTTAGCAAATGGATAATTAAAGGCTACAATAGTCTGAGTATAAGATGACATGCAAGCACTGCTTCCTGTATTTCTGCTAAAATTAACATTGAGCCAAATATGACTTAAGTATACTTATTATATGTATCTACTTAAGTAGATACATATAATCTTAGGTCCATACTTGTTATCATTATTATCCAAACATAAGCTTTTGTAAATTTTGAGCTAATGGTATCTAAAAAAAGTGATAAGATGTGTCAGCTCGACCTTGCTCAGAAACAAAGTTATACTGTTGGCTAATGTTACCAATCATCCGATGACAAAAACTACAAATGCTAAAGTTAGCATGCATCCACAAGTTTCAGTTGAAGGCTAAGTTCTTTTTTGGTTAATGTAAGATAAGCTCAGCGAAATTCCTTGAAGGTCCTAGACATTTTTTTTCTCCTTTCTGTTATTGTTGGAGTTACCCCAGAATCTACAGTCAATAAGTAGAATTTAAGAAGCTGTGTGATTGGTGAGCTGTCTGTCAGCAGCTTGTCTCTGACAGGGTGAACCACATTGCACTTGTGTTGACTTTGGCTGCTGCTTTCTCCATGCTATGAAAAAACAAACACAAGTCACCGAGCTGATTTTTTGTTTGGGGGTTGTGTATCACACGACATCGAACATGATTCCATTTGATTGAATAGTGCAGTGAGTAAAACGTTGCCATCTTCAGCAGTGAATGAAAGTACAAATCATATAAATATTTGTTGAATTCAGTCACATTTGAAGGCAGAACTGTCTGTTGGCAACCACACCACTGTAATGATAGCCACGGCTTAATTACTCAGATTTCATTTCAGCTACAGTCTATCTGTCTGCCGTTTCTATCTTTGGCTCAATGTTGCTAAAATATCGCTTACAGTCATTTTATAGTAATTAGTTTAACTGTCACAGGTGTGTGTGTCTGTAATTAGAGAAATTGTCTGCCAAAACTGCAGCCGAGCTGGTTGGACTGCAAACATACACACACACACCTCTGACACTTTAGCTAAAAGGCTCCTCTGAGCCAAACAATAACTACAATATCAATCCAAAACGTATTTTTGGCTGGATGCTATTTATAGCAGCTAATTACCAAATAGAACACTGTTAGCTATGTCGGCTAATGCGAACATTTGGTACTAAAATGGTTGTTGGTGTTTGTTTATTTTTGCCTGAAATAATGTAACTTTCAAAACTTGGGCGTTTCTCATTTTAAGATGAAACTAAAATATGATGAGCCATGGAAGAAAGAACACCAAAAAAGGTCTTAATTTCTGTAAAATATTTATGAAACGTGTGTCTTTATTCTTCCTTCAGTATGTACATATTGCACACGGGGTATGATTTTAAACAATATAAATATAGTTGAATATTATAACTGTAATTATTGTTGTTGTTATTATGCATTATGTTATATAAAATTCAATTCAGCATCTCAGATTTTGTTGCACAGAGAAAAAGCAACAGATTATTTAGCCATATCCAATCCGGTTTTGTCCATTTATTTCCTCTGAAAATGTTCAGGAAATCCGAAATCACATCAAAAATGTAAAAGTCATTGGTCCCACATTTTTAAAAAAAGATTTCAGGTCAAATGTGATACATATAAATATACATGTATCTTTTTTGAAGCAGCAATCCACCTTGTTGCAGCAATTAATCCTGCCGCTTTAAAAAAAAAAAAAAAAAAAACAATACAGTAGAATCACCTCAAATCCTCAGGTGAACTTTCTCTTCAGAAAAATAGAAATCCTTTTTCCTTTGAATGAGAGGTGGAAGGTTGGTGGAGTCCAGCAGAGTTCAGTCCGGCAGAATGTCGAGCACTGTCAAGTCTGCCGCAGAATGTTATGCCAGCCAGAAAGTAAAAGTAAAAATGGAATAAAACCATCCTGATCGCTGGTCGTGGTTCCTCAGGAGAGCCAAAGGATGGAGAACTCTACCTGCTTGTCAGCAGATGGACCACAGAGAGGCTGCGACAACCAGAAAATGAAAAAGAAGAAACAATTATCCCCAAATCCTATACTGAAGACAAATTTTCCCATGATGCAACTCAACTGTTTCAATAGACCACCTTTAACTGGTTCGGGTTAATAGTTTTTTTGGGTTCTGTCCAATACAGTTTTCAATAAATGTACTGAATCCAGACTCAACAGGTTCCACATGAAGCTCTTCTATGATTATCTACGATAAGTTCCAGGTGACTGACTTTAAGACCAGAAACTAATTTATTCATCATGATGATTGATTCTCATTTTTCTGACCTCCTTTCTGGTTCAGAACTGAGAGCGATGAGGTTCTAGTGTCTGATCCCATGTTTATCGTGGTCTGTTTCCACTCTTACCATTTGTTTATCTCTCCGTACAGCGAGGGCTGCTTGCCAGTCGAGTCAGCAGACGAGCACATCTTTTATAATCTGAAAACATCAGAGACTTTTTATCTGTGGTTCACAATATTTAACTTCATAAGAACAGTCACAAGGATGCATCTTGCCTAGCTAAGCACAGAAGCCAAACTGCTTGCCTGCAGCTAAAGGTTGTGAAAAACATCATGTTGTTTGTATCTTTTTATTTTTATTAGACCTCCTATTATTGTTGTTTTTTAATATACATATATACACATACATAAGTATGGTCATTAAAGCAATAAAGATAAAATCATATAGAAAAAAAGGGAAATAAAAAAGCTTGAGGTAATTAAAAAACAAGTATAAATGGGAAATAACTAAATACATAAAAATAATAATAATACATAATACATTTAAAGAAATGGCTCAATAATTACATTTTAAGTAAATAGGCTTCTGTGAGATTAAAAAAATACAAAAAACAAAAAAAACAGGACAGAACTTGTTTTAGCACAGCCAAACACACACACACACAAGCGCACGCACGCACACACACACCTGTCGCTCTCCAGGATAAACACAGCACTGCATGCATGATTTAAAACCACAATAGCTGCAGCTGTTCTGACACGATCACTCTTTGATAACAGCGTGTGCATGTGTGTGTGTGTGTGTGCATGTGTGTGTGTGCACTCACAGGCAGGTATTGTGCAGTCCCTGGTGTTGTGGTAAAGTCTGTGGAAGTGTTTCCTGCACTTTGGGTTGATGTAAAGAGGACCTGAAGACAGCAGGAACACATGTCAGAACGCTGCTCTCTGATTGGACACAGGGCTGTGCCGTCACATCTCATTAGCATTTTTATCTAAACACAGAACTTTGTACTCAGCACTTTATCATTGTTGAGGAAAATATCATCAACAGTGAAAACTCAGCAGTTTTGAGGGTGTGGACATTAGATATTATTAAGCAGAGGAACAATCCATAATTTAAATTTAACATAATTACCATACTTTTACTTTTGCATTATGTAGGACAGACGCTACCAAATAAATCAAACGAAAAATAGGCAATAAATATATTAATACGTCATAAAATGTAGTTAAAATGATCATATTATGAATTACATTAGGCATTCATTATATATATATATATATATATATATATATATATATATGCGTTTATTTCTTTGTTTATTTTTTGGTACATCTTATGGCAAATAAATTGATGTATTGGCACTTTGACTGTAAAGGATCTGGATATTTGTTGCGTTTATGTGTGAGGAATAGATTTCCTCCAGGTGATCACAGAGAAATCCTTTTATAAACATGTGTTATTCACAGTGAGCACATGGCTCTGACAGCATCCATACCTGTCAGGTGTATGATGAACTTCTCCTTGTGTATTGGATCTCTGGGATTACCCTCTGGAATAAAAGCAACACATTGCAGAAGTTGAGAAGATAAAACATTATGAAGGCTGTTGGTGGCGGTGGAAGGAAGACTTTACCTGGGTTGGGGTTAGTTAACAAGCTTTTATTTTGGCTTGCACACTGAGATCGCATTAAAACAGAACAGTCAAAAAAGGGAAATTAGTTGCCCTTTTTTCATATTATGGCAAATTTTACATTATACGTTTGCAGAAATATCTTTCAGCAGCTCTTGTGTGCAGTTATGGATGTAAAGACAGATATCAATAACCCTTTTCATCGTGCATTTCCACAAACGTGCCGTAACAAGCTCTGCGGTCATTTTGCCTTGGGATATTCTTTGTGACGACACAATGGCGTCATATGTGCGTCTATTCACATCGCAGCTCGGCAGTGCAGAACAATGTGGTAGGACACGGTCGTGGCGTGTAACAGAGCAGCAGGAACATGTCCACAATAAGTTACAGCAGAAGCAAAATAATAATGGCTTTAGCCTTTCTTTTATAAGAATAATAGTTATAATAGAATATATTTATGGGCGTCTTTCATGTCAACCAGGGTCACCTTACAAACACAGCAAAAGGTGAGGAGGAGAAACTAATAATCAATAGATAGATAGCCAGTGCAGTTATGAAGAACAGGAGTGATTCAGGGGGTTCTGGTGATGATCTGGAGCAGCTGCGTATTGGACCAGTTGATGTTTATGGAGAAGTTTGAGTGGTTTACCAGAAAGGAGGGACTTGCAGAAGTCTATAAGGGCGGTGACCAGGGCATTGACGATGATGGCAGTACTGATGGGTGTGAGAGACGGGTGGAGACAGTTGATTTTACGTAGGTGGAAATATGCTGACCAATTGATGTTACGAATGTTGAGGATGACACCCAGGCTCTTTGCTTTGGGGGTGGGAGGGACTGGGAGGTGAGCAGACCTGGCCATAGTGGTTTTGGAGCCAACAAGCAGAACTTCGGTTTATTGCTCATGAGTTTTAGAAAGTTTTGCTAACCAGGATTTAATTTCATCAACATGTTAAATTTAATATGAAAAAGCAAACAAAAACATTATAAAATTTACCAAAAAAGGAAAATGAGACGGAAAATTATTAAATTGAGTACTAGAAGTCCTGACCTGGTCCCTGTAATGAACGATTCTCTCTCTGCAGCGATTTGACTCCATGTCCCTCTTCTGTCTCCGTCCTCATTCTGATGTCACGGCGGACCACCTCAAGCACGCTGTGTCCATCCAGACGGCCGTCTGCTCGGGTACCAGAGCCTGGGAGGAAGGCCGCTGCTGTGCAGCGTCCTGCAGCCAGCAGCAGAATGAGGAGCGCAGACAGGACCGGGAGCCACGGGAGCAGCATCACTGCGGACCTGCAGGAAAAATGCATTTTAAGTTTTAATTCTAATTGAAAAGATTTCTAAATTAAATCAATAAGTCCTCCATAATCAAGAATGAATATAAAAAAGTAAATCAATAACAATAGAGTAATTTATTAAAAGAATTCATGTATTTACTTTTGCAGTTTCCAATTTCAGATTTCCTGAAGTTATTTATTCATGCATTTATTCTGGCAACTTCTGTCCTCCATACTGTGGTATTTATACAAATACAAACAAAAATACTATGCCATATTGTATCAATTAGGAAATGCCTTCATTTATTTTTAATACATTTAACAGGAATTTAATGATTTATTAATGTCTACATGTGGGTAGCTTCACTCCTCAATACCTGTGAGGCTAAAAGTTTGTATTAATTTGTGATCATCATTACGGAATCATGATGACATAAAGTCCCACGGATGTTCAGAAGGAGTTACCTGTGTGTCCCCCGGGTCGTCCCTAACGGGTCGTCCCTCCCGGCTGGTCCCGGACCGGTTGCAGAACTAGTTCCTGCCTGTCTTGGACTTCTGTGCCTCTTTGTGTTTCGTTATCCCGGGTTGTTGTCGATCGGAGGCGCGTGCGGAGCCCCGTGGCCCGGTGGCATCTTATTATGAGACCGGCTGGTGGAGCGCGTGGAGCGGGACCCTCATCCTCCTCCTCCTCCTCCGGTGCGTCAAGGAGCCGGGCTCATGGGAGCCGGACTCATGGCTCTGCTCCGCACACCTGCACGTCTTGTGAGACCACCTGTAGCTCCTCTATTGATCAGCTGATCAGGTGTGAATGCAGCGTCAGAATCCTGCTCCTCCTTCACGCGCTCAACTATGAACCATCCGCCTCTTCTTTTCCCTCTTCTTCTTCTTCTTCTTCTTCTTCTTCTTCTTTGCACACTCAATCAACCTGATGACGGAAATACACGAGGAGGAGGAGAGTGCGCGCGTGCACGTGCAAGCGGGCAGCTCACGCGCACACACAGAGATATTGGAGGTTGGTTGAGCGGTGCAGCACCCCCCCACAGTGGAAACAAGCAGAAGTTTACCGCAGTAAAAGTCCAAACTCAGTGTGAAAATACTCCATAAAGTTTAACTATCTAATGTCTTACCGAGAACAGAAAATAAAAAATAAATCCGTGAATGAATGGATGAATAGTATGCAATGAAAGCACCGAAAATAATATTACAATAAAAAATATATATATAATAATAATATTAGATAAATATATAATAATATTAAAAATCGACAAATCATAACATCAAAACAATTTTTTTTATCAAGTCATTTTTCATTACTTTTATGTGCAAAAATATATCATAATAATTATAATAAAGGAAGGGCAAATCAATGTTTACATTCATAAAATTAACAAATAAACAAACAAAGAGAAAATAATGCAACAGGAAAGTAAATATATTTGGAAAATATTAAAAAGGTAAGGAAGCACATGAAAACTTATATTTGAACCCTTAAAGTGCCTTTGACTTGTTGAGGTTCTGGAGGACCATGTAAGAACTTCCTTGAGATGGGATTCTTCTTATGGATGATTTTAGGGTTTTTAAGTATTTGGGGGGATTCTTTCGCATTTTAATTGATCCTTGAAGAGGTTCTAGAAGTAATTTAGTTGCAGAAACTTCTCAAGGAAGTTTTAAGTGTCTGTAAATAGCCTCACTGGAGGCTCTGGTGGTCTCTGAGGAGGTTTGTACATGATTACAGAAATGGAAGTCTTTAATATGAACACAGACTAACAAACCAAAGGTGCACAAGATAAAGAACATAATAGTGAAGAGTGGGAGCAAGCTGAACTGTCAAAAGTTCACACGGCTCTGTTCTCATAGTTCCACCCTTATTTGTTCATCTGCTCAGATATGAAATCACTCAGCTGCTGTGTGTGTGTGTGTGTGTGTGTGTGTGTGTGTGTGTGTGTGTGTGTGTGTGTGTGTGTGTGTGTGTGTG
>JAOWBC010044929.1:8054-18902 GCA_028566105.1 Hypoplectrus providencianus
GCCGCGATGATGAAGCCCTCCATGTAAACTGTGAAGGGAAACAATAGAAACTAATGAACCTGTGAGGGAGGGACAGTCAGTCATTTCACAGTTCACTGTAAAAACAGGCATTATCTCTGAAGTTTACACTATGAAGCTTCCCAAAAGTAATTTAAATGTTGCTGTTAGTGAATCTCTTTATTCTCCATGTGTCATTTAATAAAGCGTCTGTACTAGGGTTGCATGATAAATGGTTAAAAAATCGTGATCTCGATTTGCACATTCACGTTATCTCATTTCTACACACATCGATTCTGAACATGATTCTGAATGCTCCTATTGTGCCAACAATCGGGATTTCAATTCTAGGCAAAAAATTTGTGATTCACATTTTTTCCAGAATCGTGCAGCCCTAGTCTGTACAAACCAGATCCTGGTGGAAACTTCACATTTTTCAGAAATATCACAATTTTATAATCCATTATGATTATTGTTTGAAATCTTGCATCACACATGACACATTCAAGGACCATCAGGAAGTCAGAACTCAGATAATGATGCCTGTTTTTAAACGTCCTGTCCATGTATTTATGTATTGTCAGTGATTCATGATTGGTTGAGCCCATCAGTCACATGACAAACAGAAATCGTTCCTCTGCTCAGAAACTCGCCTGCCGTCTTCACCGGGTAGCAGCTCTGGTTGTGGCGAGCAGACGGCAGCGTCACGTTGGCGCACGGCGAGCCGCCGTCCTCCATCCTCTCAAACAGCTCCGGGAACCACATCCACAGCCCGTAGTACCTACACACACACACACACACACACATTAATGGACCAACATAATAACTTTGTGAATGTAAAACTTCACCTTTCTGCCTTCAGACTGCAGCAGTTTTTCCAGCAGTGAAACATGATTTCTGGTTGTTAAATATATAATAAATAGCCATTATGTCTTACTGAAACATCTCTCTGCTTACACAGATATTAGAGAAAGAAAGAAAAATGTCTAATATTTTTCACAGCAGCAGAGTTAAAACCTGAGATAAATAATAATTATAATAGTTTCACAGAGTCAGTGAACCTTCAGGAGGATTTCTCACCCGAAGGAGATGCAGTAGAAGACGGTGAGCAGCACGAAGCTCCTGGACTTCAGTGAGCCGCTGAACATCTGTCTGACCGGCAGCGACGCCTGAAAGAGTCACAAACACTTTACAAACTGCAACAATCACAAATATTCTGACTACAGAGGAATAAATACACTCAGTCTGAGTCCTGAAGGCTCAAAGTCCAGTTTTTAGATTTTGATTATGAGCTACAAAGACACATAACAGCAGAACTTTAACATTATAATAATAATAATATATCTTATTTGTAAAGCATGTTTCATTGTAAAATCCCAGGTTGCTGCAGAATACTACAAAATCAAAAGCTGGTTTAAAACGAGCACAAAGATTCAAAGTTTAGGAGAAAGCTTTTAAAAAGGAGTCTGTCACTGAATAAACTCTAAATGTGGACGTCACCTGTTTCACCACAGACAGAAGCCTCTGTGAGCGGGAGCCGCGGGTCCTGGTCTGCTGCCGGTCCCCTCTCTGCTGCTGGTCCCCTCTCTGCGCCGAGCCGGGACACAAACCAAAGTCCTTCAGGAGGCCAACAGGAAGTCACAGTCAGTGAGTTAATATTAGTATTATTACACTGAAAAAATTCACTCACACCTGCATAAAAGTGGAATTAGAAAGTACACACCAATTACAAAACTCAGGATATGCTTCATAATGTCTGTATTTATGTTCATATCACCAGTAGGGGGCGTCACTGGGCAGATGTGGTACATTGTTATGACCGTTTATGGCCGGAGACTCAAAGAATCATAATCTGAGTTTAGGTTTTGTTATTTTGTCTTATTCAGCTGAAAAGTTTGTTCTATTAGCCAGAATACAAAAAAATTCACTGCTTGTTTAAACCAGCCAGAACTACCAGAACTATTATCAGGACGTTATTCAGTTCTTACCGGGAAGTCTTTCCCTCTTCCCCACGTGTTCAGCTCAAACATCCTCCTGAAGACCTGCAGCGCCTCTCTGTCCCGCCCCGCCTGACAAACAGGAGACAAACCTCAGAATAAAGTCGGCCGGCTGCAGCGGGACGCTCGCTTCAGTACCTCCATGAGGAACTTTGGGCTCTCGGGCATCAGCGTCCTGAAGAGCAGCGCTGAGGAGAGGCTGGGCACCGAGCACAGCACCACAAACAGCCTCCAGCTCTGCAGCCCCGCAGCCCAGCTCCTGGGGATCACCAGCCAGGCCAGCCCTGCAGGGAGCCCACACAGGAAGTCCCCTTCACATTAAGAGTCTCCAAATCTTTATGCTTCAAGAATATGTCTATATAATCAAGTTTTAGGGCAAAAGCAATGAGGTAAACTTTGAATTAATGCAGCGATGAGTCGCTCACTGAATCATGATTAATATGTTTAATTTAACTGGCTAATCCTTAATTAACTTTTGGTTTGGTTTCCTGTCTGCATCCTAAATGAAAAATAAATGCTAAATAAATTAATAACATCTAACATGAAAACCAGTAAATGTCAGAATTTGAATATTTTGTGGAATCTTTTCTGGAAATAGAAACTATCACTATAATAATAATTATTATTATAATGAGGCTAAAGTGTTTTTTCCTGCGTCTGCAGCTCTGACGTCCCTCCTGCCTCCCACCTGCAGCCAGGATGTTTCCGGCCATCCAGAAGGTGGCGAGGGCGCTGATCATCGCTCCTCTCCTCAGCCGGGGCATAAACTCAGAGAAGTAGGAGAAGATGACGGGGATGGAGCCGCCGACGCTGCAGACGGTGGAAACAGACACAAAGACGCTGATTCTGACCGTTTAAACATCTGCTGCTGTGACGAGGCCAACCTAACCTCCTTCCTGAGAGTAAAACCTGAATGAATGTTTCTGACCCGATGCCGCTGATGAACCGCAGCAGCAGGAAGAGCCAGAACCACGGCGCCGCGCTGGCCAGGCCGCCGAACAGCCCGTTCACCGCCAGAGACACGGCCAGGACTCTGCGGCGCCCCCTCTGGTCGGCCAGGTAGCCCCACAGGTAGCCGCCCACCATCATCCCTGCAGCAGAGCCACGACAGGACGCACAGGTGAGTTACACTCATTATGTCACAGTCCAGGAAAGGTATTATGGAGACTTTTGGAGTCTTTACACTAAGAACTGTCATGTTTTTTATGTTTGATTTATAAAATGTTTTTCAAGCCATCAAACATTCATCTGACATTACTTCATCATCAGCAACTTTTCTTTTTTTGTCATGTTTCTAATAAACTATTCATTATGTCTGTCATTATTGGCATTGTATTATTAAAGTTTTTAATAACACAGTAACAATAGGAAAAGTATGTTTTTATTGAAGTCAGAAAATATTAACTATGATGATAAGTAACTGTTGAATTCATTTTTAAGCATAAACAGAAAATCCTGCTTCTGATTCCAAACTTTCCTGTTTGTGTTTGTCTTGAATCTGTCAAACAAATATTTTTGTGTATTTTAAACCAAACAAGACGTGAAGACGTTACTTTGGCTTTGTCAAGTAGTTGAGGCCATTTTTTAAAATCTTTTTTTTGATGATTTGTTGAAAAATAACAGATTGTTTGATCATGATAAATCAGTCGCTGCAGCCCTAAGAAATGATGAGACAAATGTGTTTACATTTATTTATAATTAAACTTATTACTGAAGTATGATGATTATCTTCCCTTCAAACTTCACTCTAGAAAATACTTTTTGTTTTACCCAAAGAAATTAAATCTACTGCAATAATGTTAAGGACCAGCTGCAGAAACGTATATTTTAAATGTTAAAACTGGAGAATATTTGAGTTTTTCCTGAAACAGCCTGAGAATAATCAGCACAGCTCAGGTGGATTAAATCACAGGTAGGCAGTCTGACCCAGGAAGATGCTGGCGGTGAGCAGGCCCATGTCGGAGGAGCTGAGCAGCAGGTCGCAGCGCGCCGTGGGCAGCAGGAACGACACACACAGGATCTCCACGGCGTCGCTGGCGTTGGCCCAGCCGCACGCCACCAGCAGCAGCCAGTGGAAGCAGCCGAAGCCTGAGGAGGGAGAGGAGGGAGAGGAGGGAGAGGAGGCCGTCAGGTCAGGGAGGAAAGGTGAGAACAGCTGATCTCCACAGGAGGAACACCAGCTGGGTCACATGTTCCAGATGTTTTAGGTCTCCTCCTCAGTTCTGTTTACCTGTCTCCTCCACCGCCTCCTCGTACGTTAACCTCCTCCCTGCGCTCCCAGCGGCATCCCGCGACACCAGAGAGTCGCTGCGGTCGAAGAGAACTTCAGCTGGAAGAGACAGGAAACCAGCAGAGAGAAAACAAAGGCTGAAAAGGAAATTATACTGATTCTCCTTCCACTGTCTGTTTATTAAAGCAAACATCCAGCTGCAGGGGAAAGTAACTGAGTACATTTACTCAACTACTGAACTGGAGAGCGACTTTATTTAACTGTCAGCAAGTTATTAAGTTATCAAGTTAACTAAGTTTTGACTTTTACTTGTGAGGAATTAACTTCACAGTGTGGTATAACTACTTTTACTTAAGTAATCTGATTACTTCTTCCCCCACTGAAATTATTCATCTGTGTCTAATGATGCTGTTTTTTTGTTCTTTTACTTCAGTAGGTTTCGAATGCAGGAATTTAACTTGTAGTGGAGTAACTTCACAGTGTAGTGTGAGTACTTTTACTGCAGTAAGAAATCTGATTACTTCTTCTCCCACTGACAGTATGTTTCTCTGTGTCTGAGTACTTGAGTAAATGTTTTGAGTTACTTTTGAGCTACTTTTACTCTTTTATGCTGATACTCAGGTACTTGTACTCCTAATGGAGTAACTCAACTTGTTTAGCTGCAGAAAGTAATCAGATTACTTGTCCCGCTGACTGTGTTTGCTAGCTGCAGTCAGTGATGGACGGCAGGAACTTTACCTTCCTCCTCTGACTCTGGCTCGTGCGTCTGCAGGTAATCTCCGGTGAGCAGCGGCGCTCGCGCCTCCGCGTCTCCGGTCAGCACGTGACGAGACATCCCCCCTCCTCCTCCTCCTCCTCCGCCCCCCAAAACCAAAAAGTCCTCGGACGTGTCTTATATGGTCAGAGGAGTGAGGACAGCCGGGCAGCGGGACACAGCCTCCTGTCCTCAGGTCACATCTGTCTCATGACTGCCAGCTGAGCTCCAGGCTAGCAGCGGAGCTAGCAGCGGAGCTAACCGGGAGCAGAACCAGGAAGTGAGCACACCGCGGCGGGCTGCAGCTGCTCACACACCCCGCTCTCCCTGCTCTCCTCTGTCCGCTCCAGTCGCACTCTCCCCCGGGTGACCTACCCCCGCTGTGGTCGCTGAATCAGCTCCGGAGGTCCCGCTAACGGAGACAGGTCTGCCCGGTTGTCAGGCAGCAGAGGGCGGCCGCTGACGTCGCCTCCCCTCCTGTGTGTGTGTGCGTGTGCGTGTGTGTTTTTTTTTAAAGAAGATGGCGACCAGGTCGGAGCGCAGTCCTCCTCCGTTCCCGGACTCCGAGGACCAAGATGTGCTGGACTCTGAGGAAGTGGCAGGCCGGGACAGTGATGAGGATGACGGGGAGGACCTGTTCCTGAGCGCGGTGAGTCGCGCGGCTGTCCGGAGCTAACGGCTAACGGCTAATCCGCGATTAGCCCAACTGACATCAAAGTTAGCTAACGTCAGCGGAGCAAGCTAATGAGGGGGAAAAAAAGTTTTCACCAACATTTAGCTCGTTTTAGCCTCCAGGAAACTGTCAGAAAATAACCTTAACATCTCCAACTGTCACCTCGGATAATGTTTAGCTGTAACCTTTTAATACAGCTGCCATTATTTAAGCAGTTTGGGTGGTTTTGATGCAGAAGATCCAGCTACTACCTGGCTTTAAACAGCTTCAGATGATCTTTGACACTGTTGAAAACGCCCATTTTACTCCTGATTTTTCCAGATAAAAGTTGAAATGTGACAAACTGACTAACTGTGATTCAATCAGGTCGATTAGGAAACACGATGTCACTATTTTATCCAGTCAAGCTTTGTTTAGGTGCAGATATGTGGCTGTTTGTCTTCAGTAAACACCAATATCTGAAGCCAGATGACACGAAATAATCTATTAAAGCTTCTGTTTGCTTCAGGATATGTGGATGTTTTCTGTCTAGGATATCATCCACACTTCCTGGTTCACTTGTACCAAAATTTGAAGGTTTCTTCTGGAAAATTTGGCTGTGCAAATGTCGATTGTGGTATTGATTTTCTTCCTGAAAAAGTTTCAGTGTGGAGAGCTTGCTAGCTGTGATTTGCTGAGGTCAAAAAGTAAACCAAAAGGCTGAATTTAATCTATATTTTAGTTAACATGTGGGTGTTTTCTGTGCACTTCCTGGTTACCTTCAGGTTTCAGTCTAAGTAATCTTTAAATTGTATGGTGAGCAAACGCCCATCTTGCACTGATTTCTTCCTGAAAACTGCAGTGTGGAGGGACGGCTAGCTGTGATTTAATCAGGTCGATTAGGAAACCAGATGTCACAATTTAATTCATTAAAGCTTCTATTTTAGCTGCTGATAGGTGGGTGATTTCTGTGCACAGTAGCTCCCACACTTAAAGGTTAACTTTCACTAAAATCTGGAGATACTTCTGTAAAATATTTGGTGTACAAATGTTAGTTTCTTCCTGGAAAAGTCATGTTATGGAGAACTCAATAATTTAATCCATTAGACTCTTTGTTTAAGAAATGATATGTGTGTGTTTAATGTGCAGAATAGCTGCCATTGCAGGTTAACTTGCAGTAAAATCTGTCATTTTAAATTTTGGGCGTGCAAATGTCCATTTTTGTATTAATTTCTTTTTGAAAACTGTTGCAATATGGACAGTTTGATGGCCGTGATTTAATCTGGTTGGAAGTCAAAGGGCATTATTTACTCTATTACAGCCTCTATTTGGTTAAGGATATGTAGGTGGTTTCTGTGCACAGTGTCTTTTAGTTTTCCAGCTTAATTTGCACTAAAACCAGAATATCATTTTCATAATATTTGGTGTGCAAATGCTCTTTTGTATTGATTTACTCCCGTGAAAAGTTGCCACATGAGAGCTGGTTAGCTGTGATTTAACTAAGTCAATTAGGAAATCGGATGACACAATTTAATCTATTAAATCTTCTCAAAGGTCAATGAAAGGTGGATGTTTTTCTGTGCAGAGTCGCTTCAACACCTCTAGGATATTTTTTCATGAACTCTGCGAGCACAAACTCCCTTTTTGTTTTTTATTTCTTCCTGTAGAAATATGCACAGCGGGGATTTCAGTCGTTGCTGTGATTTAATCAAGTTGATTGGAAACCGGATGACACAGTTTAATGTAATAAAGTTCCTGTGATCTGAGGGCTTTTTCTGTGCAAAATGTCTTCCACACAACTTGCACTAAAATCTGATGGTTGAAAGCGTGTGTGCGG
Organism: Hypoplectrus providencianus; assembly: GCA_028566105.1. Taxonomy (NCBI): domain Eukaryota; kingdom Metazoa; phylum Chordata; class Actinopteri; order Perciformes; family Serranidae; genus Hypoplectrus; species Hypoplectrus providencianus. Next base: position 15,522 of record JAOWBC010044929.1, read on the forward strand.
CTCAGATGCAGAGTAAACATCAGCAGAGTAATGTTTGCTCTCTGCAGAGGATCAGGTCTGTGAAAGTTAACATGTTGAATTCTGTTTTTTATGTGACTTCATACGTGGTTTAAGCTGGCTCTCCTTTTTCTCTGAATGGGGTAAAACGCTGGCTCAGGCAGCCCGCTGTCATGTGAGCGAGTCGTGGTCACATGTGCAGAACCCGGATGTTTTTCCCACAGTCAAAGTTCAGAGGAGAGGCTGGAAAAGTTGCTGTCTTTGGTTTTTCTGTGAGCGCTGCTCTCTGCTGCGGCTGCACGGAAAACATTACTCAGCAGGTTGTGATGTTACGTTCAGCGAAGCCTGAAGCTGAAGTCATGTTTGGAGCCGCACCAGGCAGCGGATCACACAGGCTGCCTGCAGGCACGGGACCGTTTACGGGTTAATTATTGTTTATTCTGGACTTCAGGTTTTTATTTCTGACAGATGCACTCTAGAGCTCAGTGAGTACTCAAGTTTGCTTTCGGATTATAAGTTTTTAATACATTTTCTTATGTTTGAAATATTATTTTTAGTTGTTTTCAGGTGTTTGTCAGGTAAAGTGCACAAACATTTATTTGAATCTAATTAATTGTATTTATTATTTATGTTTATTTAACTGTATGTATATCATACATTTATTTTATGTATTTCTCCTTTTTGTACTTATTTGTTTTTGTCTGTAATATTTAATATTGAAGGAAAATCATCCAAATATTATTTATTTTCGAAAATCAGGTCTAGTTTGATTACATAACACATTCTGCTAGATTTAGCTGCCTGTTCTTTATGAAGCTTGGTTGAGAATGCTAATGTTAAGTTTTTTTTTTTCCATCCATTCTCGCTTGCTAAACTTGTATTATAATTAAGTTGTTAACTCTTTAAACCCTACATTAGCAGGCCAGCTCAGATGAGACCTTTTTAACTTGCTACACTGCAAATTTCCCATAGTAATTCAGTTTATTAATGTATTAATTTGGCAATTTAAACAATGTCTGTTAATGGTACGAGCAGATAATCCCTATATTTTCACGTCCTATATATTCCTGTTGTTCCCATGGAAATTTTCCAGCCTGGTTCGTGCCAGTATTTTACACCCCAGTAAATCCCATTCGACTGGATACCAGAGACTCAGATTGTGTTGTAAGAAGGTTTTATTGCCAGAAGCTGGAAGCTGAGAGGTGTTTAATGTTATCTATCTGAGAATGGCCTAAATCTGCCACCTCTCATTGGAGCACAGTGCAACACCACAGCGATCATAAAGTTTAATCAATAGCTCTCTATAAAAGTTACTACAAATACTAAACTTTACAGTCTGCAGGAAGCAGCAGGACTCTGTTAGTTTCAGAGAAGAACTCCTGTCTTCTTTGTGAGCTTTTCTCTGAGGAACTAATTCTGAAACACGATAACATAATTTAGCACAGTTTCACGCGCAGTGGGCTGGAATCAGATCAGATGTTTTGTTTCAGAAAGTGGAAGTTTCATCTGCAGACTCGACTCAGAATCCAGTTCAACAACAAAAACATGTAAATGAGTGTAAAGCAAACAGCAGTTCAGCTGTTACGAGTCAGACAACATTAAACAGGAAGCCACAGTCACCACTTTCACTATCTACTACAACTCACACTAAAAAAGTTCCCCTGAGGTCCAGCGACAGTTGATGATATCTGGCAAAAACCCAAATCACAGCGCGTTTGACTGACTGCAGTTGATGATTTGAGGAAGTTGTTGTTTTCAGCACAATTCTAGTGAAAAATACATGCAAGCGGATGTGAAGGCCGACCGTCCGCTGGACAGCTGGAGACACGCTGCAGAAACACTTCAGCCATTTGTGTTCGCAGCTAAATTCGGAATTTCTTAAGTGAAAGTTTGTGTTGGAGTTCAGTCAAACCCTTTGGCCAAAAAGTCAGTATTCCTCAAAATAGTGAGTGCTTGGGCACATGGGACATGATAATTCTGTCACGTACAAAAACTCACATTTTATTGAGTCAACGTTATTATTCTGCACCAAATATCAGGGTGTTTACTGACTCTGGGGCCGGCTCGGATGCTAAAACGTTGCTAATCCTAACGATGTCTCTCCCCTGCAGAGCGACCCTCCTCTGAGTGAGATGGACGCTCTGCTGCCCCCGGCCGCTCCGCCCGCTGACGCCTCCTCCCAGCCTCCCACTGACCTCCTGGATGATCCATTATTCGAGCCCGTCAGCGTCCAATCAGAAATCAAACCTGCGAGCGAGGTCGTCAGCGAGCCCTCGGATGATTTCGTCGACCTCACGAACAACGTGACCGACTCCCCCGATGACGAGGACTCGGCCGCGGCGCCAGTAGCTGCTGAAGAGGAGAAGGAGGCGGTGGAGGTCCCGTTAGACGAGCCCTCTGAGGAGTTCGTCGACATATTTGGAGGTGAAACTGAAGCGGCGCAGGAGGAGGCGGTGCTGGCAGATGTTACTGTAGAAGCAGCAGCAGATAAAAGCGAAGTGACCATCAGTCTCACTGATCCTCCTGCTGACGATGAAACAGGAAGTGATGAACAGGAAGCAGAAGAAACTCCCAGCGACCCGATCCTCGACCTCAGTGAGGATCTGCCGGCCAGCAGCTCCTCACAGCCTCCGCCGGCCACCGCGGCGTTCGTCGACCCTTTGGTCGACCTCCTCAGCGACGCTCCACAAGCCGCCGAAGCCAAAGTGCCGAGCCGGGCCACGGTCGACCTGTTCGAAGACGAGGGCGGCGACTTGTTCTCAGAGCCGCGGCAGACTAAATCCGCCAAGCAGCCACAGAAAAGCCTGTTCGGCGAGGCGGATGAGGATCTGTTCGGCGAGCCGCTGGGCGCCGCCGCCAAGAAACCCGTCAGCAAAGAGCCCAAGGACAAACCGCTGACCGCCAAAGCTGTGAGCGCCGTCAGCGCCGCGGGCGGCCCGCTGCAGGACAGCAACCCTGCAGAACCGGCAGACATCTTCTCTGAGGAGGCCGTCACCACGCTGCCCAGCGCCAAAACCACCAGCACCGCGTCCAAGACCAACGGGCTCAGCTCGGAGGAGGACGCCGACATATTCGCTGGTGGGTGAACTTTATTTCTGGTGTTTTAAGGGGAAATGTTTTCCAAAGGGCAGATTAGTTAATATTCTGGTGTTAATCCTCTTATTTCAGTTAATCTGGACGTGTGAGCAGAGTTACAGTCACGTCATGTGAACCAGAAACTTAGAATAAAGATTTACTGGAGGTTTTTACACAACCAGAACCAGCTGCAGGAAAAAGCAGCAGATGGTCACATCGCGTTTCTTTACTCTCTGGAGACATGAATGCTTTAAATTATTAGACAGTGGACAGCAGAAAGCTTCAGGAAATGAGGAGACAGGCAGACAG
>JAOWBC010047295.1:0-18528 GCA_028566105.1 Hypoplectrus providencianus
CGCATACGTATGACGTCATGTTCTCGTTGTAATCGGGCGGCCTCGGAAAGGCTCGGGGTTACTCGGGAGAAGTCAACCGCTTTTTCAATCTACTAAATTAGGCGGTACCGTTAAATTAAGTGTAGCTGTCGTGGCGCATCGTTGGATGGACTTAATGTTCACCGGACCACAAATTTAACAGGAATTATGGATATAGCCCACCCCGCAGCCAAACTATCTGACTAACTACCGGTGGCAGACTACTTTGCCGGGAAAAGAGAAGCTCTCCTTCCGAAGAAGAAATGTCAGTTTGCCCAGCGTCGGGAAGGACGCTTCAAGACATCATGTAGGAAATAACGAGCGAGTCTGCTAATGAGATAAGTAAAACGATTCAGGTTTAACAAATGCTTCACCTATACACTTCTTGCCACTTGTCACAGTCTATGAAAGGTCGATACTATCGACAGATGTTTGACAAATTATCCGGCTCTTTTTCTGCTAACCTTGTCGAAATTAGCGAGCGAGCTAATGTAAGATTAAGAGCCAGCAGCTAAATGCCTTGGCCTAAAATTTAACTTAATCTCTCAGCCCCATATACTTATTACGGGCCACATTTCTACTGCAAAAATAACATTATATTAAACAAAATGGATGTTTAATACATGATAAACCTTTAGACTGCAAAAAACAAAACTAGTAACTGCTCAACATGAATTTAGTTTAACTCTCGCGAGCCTTCTTGTTTATTACGGTTGCGTCCAGATTATTCGGTGCTCTCGCGAGAGTGTACACAAGACGACTTCCAGATCTATAACGGTTATTTTAGAATAGAGGGGCGTCTGTGTGTGCGAGCTTTACACTGTTAAGTATTCGGCAGGAGTAGACGCTGTGTATTAGAAACATATCAAAATAGGGACAAGTCTTCTATGTCGCCCAATGAGCACATCCATGATGCTGCGCAAGCACCATTTCCGCCAGGTCACCTTTCGCCGTACACTGTTAGCAACAGGTGCTAAGGTTAGCACAACAAGTTAAACTACGGCGAGCGCAGAGGAAAATGCGGAGCTGGAAGATCCGCCTGCTGGTTCCTGGTCAGCTGCAACAGAGAGAGAAAGTTGTGTCTGAGGGAACGGCTATGTCTCGACGTTGGTGTCCACCATCCATCATGCTATCGCACGTTGGACAGCATTGCTAAGATGTACCGGTCACCAGTTAAAAACAAACCGGAACCCAACTTCTTATTTCCTGCTTCCAGGCAGATTCGGCTTTAATGGCCAAGTAAGTAATACCGACACATACACGTGAAGTCGTACTGTTGTTTTTGAAATTCATCAGACAAAGCTGAGCTGAACAAAGGTAGACATTAACATTTGATCATGTGTAGATGTAAACATTGTTGTGAAAAGAAAGGTCAGTGGTGCAGAGTGCTAAAAATCAATATGGGATGATCATTGTAACAAGTTGTTTTATGTACATGAGATAGGTGCATATGTGTAAACAGCGATATCTGTATTTATGTTTGTGATTTATGATTGTGATGATAGCGTTTAAAGAATAGTGAGTATTTAAACTGCAGTATAGAATTAGTTCTCTGTGAAATGGGTGTTTGGTGTTAGGGTTAGGGTCAGTTAGGGCTATTGCACAGTGTTTGTTTATTGTTAATTGCTGGCCTGCAAAAAAAAGAAAAAAGCTCTTTGGTTAATTGTATTTGATAGCACCTTTAAAAAGAGATTAGTTCAATCAAGTGGTGTCCTAGATCTGAAGGGGTTGCACTGAGGTTATACATTATGGCATGCTTCCTAAAATTAAGGTTTTATATTTTTATAATGCATATTTGAAACTTCAGCCTCTCTGTAGGTCTTTGGATCAGCAGCCATGAAACCTGCAGAATTTTTAAAAAGCACATGCAGATTTGAATGATGAAAACAGGTTACTTGCCCTTGTAAACCACGTTTCACCTTGTTATCTTGCTTGTATATCCTTAAATGTGTAATATGCAGCATTTTCTGGTGCTGTTTCTTAAGCACAGCATTCAAAGTTGCATCCTCTTACAGGCACCTTTTCACACACTTGTAATGGATTATCGTAATGTAATTTCCCAGTTTTAGGATCAATAAAGTTTAATGTAATCTACTCTAATATAATTGGTGATGATTGAGAGGGATTAATTTTCTATAAATAGTTTATACTATATTAATGAAAGTATCTCTTTATCAGTGATTATTTTCCATGTTTGAGCTGTCATTGGGCTGCACACCCAACTCTGCAGAGTTGAGTGTGCAGCAGAGAAGATATAACGCTGCACAGAGGAAATAAACAAGACAATCTGTATCGATTCACCCTAGCTGTCAGCGCACACTTTTGTCAGGTAAGGAAACAACGTCATTTATTCTCCTGCATGTTAATTTGAAAACTGCTTTGAACTATAAAACTATATGATATGTTTAAGTTTTTTAAAAACTTCAGTTTGTCAACCATAGTGAAGGTTCCGTATTTATTGCGTATTTATTGTTGCCATCTTTCACATAGATTTTTATTTATGTATGTTTGTCAGTTATGTAGACCAATATACAATTGTGATTAACAAAGAGACCAATGCAACATTAGTTTATAACTCTGTGTTATGTCCATGTGACTTATGATTGCTTTTAAATAATGTAAGACGTCTGAAACCAATTTTATTCAGATGGTCAAAAAGAGGAATTTATCATGAATAAAATAGTGGCTTAAATGTATGCCTTTTATCCCCACTAATTATTCATTTATTTATATAATATTTTTTTGTATTTTTTTTAGGGGAAAAAAATTGCTATTGATAAGTCCCAAATTTTGTTTTCAGCTCGCCGTGTCGTACTGTCCTACCCCCTTGCATCAGGCCCTCTGACATGTGGCCGTAGTGGGGTGAGTATTTTAAAGCAACAATTCTATTCATAATAAGAGATCTTGAATGGGCACATCCAATTATGGGGGCTCTACGAGAAATTACCAAAACATTTTTCAAATCATATTCACACATGGTCCAAGTTTTCTGGGATTAGATTGACAGTGACTTGGGATGAAAAAGAATGCTTTATAGTCATTATGACTATACCTTTGCGGCAGTAAAATGTTTCTCTTCTTGGTTTAACTCCTCTTCTATAAGATGTTTTAATCAGAAATACAGTTATTTAAGGTAACTATAATTGTAAACTTTGTATAAACCAAGGGGCCCTCATCTCAGAGAATCACCCAGCTGCCGTTACTTTATACCCTCATGTTAAGTTTATTCAGTTGTAAAATTAAGATGACTGATTGAAAGGGGTTATTGTATGTTGCAGATGTCTCAGTGAAAAAGTGTTGTCGTACCTTTCTATTGATTTTAAACTGAACCTGCATTTTCTCGGTCATATAAGGAGAGGAACTTGCTACACAGAAGATTAGATCACACTTTCCACTGCATGCAGCATGTGCACACCCTTTGCTGCTTGCTTATCACAGGCTGCTCGCCAGCTCTTTACTCATAAGACAAGTTGTAAGTCAAGCCTACTGCTAAGATATCATTTGATATTATCTTTTTAAATGATAAGCTGCTGACATTTAAAACAGGATGTAGTGAGACTGAGCCAAAAATGTTGTACTTTTAGTGCACATAATTAACTGCTTAAAGCAGGAGCAACACATTCATTTACTGTACCATTCAGTCGTATACTAAGGTTAAGTTTTATGGTGTAATTTTTCTAACATGCATACTAATTATGAGATCGCAGCAATATGCCTGCAGTACACCTCAAGAACCAGAAAAGGCCCTGCACCACTGTAGTCTGCCCTAACTTATGACTGGGGAGTTTGGTACAGTGCATCAAATGAATTCAACAATAATAAAGGTACAAATCATTATAGTATTGTTTTATTAATGAATTCATGCAGGATGCATCATCCGAATCAATTCACTAGTGGTGATCAATTGCAATCCTGTGTGTGAGCTCTAATAAGAATTTCCAGCAAGACTTATTTTGAAACTCAATGATTGTATCATTGTGTAGGGGTGAGGAGGAGGGCACAAGGAAGCAGTTTCAGGAAGCAGAACTGTGGTTGAAAGTTTCTGCAGGACTGACTGAAAAATATAATTTACTCTGTTTCAGAAGAAGACAACTATGTGGTTTAATGTTGAATATGCTAAATTTCTCAGGAAATGGACAATTTCCGCCATCTCGTCCTCATCTGCATGGTGTTAACCGCATCGAAATGTTCAGGTAGGGTAAACATGAGCCACTACTGCAAAGCACTATATCTTAATGGAGTGTATTACCATGAATATACCACATATATAAAGAGAGTGTTTACAAAATAGTTGGAGAAGACAAGGCTAGAAAAATTATGGATTTCATCTGGCCCATGGCGGTGTTTTAAAAAGTAAAATATATTCATAGTTGCAGGAATCTCAATTCACTTGCAGCTCTTAAGAGATGCATCTGTTTGTATTTTATTTCATTTCTTTATTGTCAACAAATCCCATAAACCAAACGACAGCTTTTTTCCTGAGTACTTAAGGATTGAAAGTTTAATAATACACTGGCATGCTACCACTGTTGCAATTCGTATGTTGATCTCAAACTACAAGTAGAGTAACAGACACAGGTATGGTAACATTTTTCCATGTATGTACTCTCTTAGTTCTTTTTTTTCCCAAGAATGAATAATACTGTACTTTTATCCTCATGACCATATCACCTTCTTTCCCACAGCTGACACTATATGTATAGACTTGGACGATGATGTGTACAAACTTCATGAAGGGGAAGCATTTTTTTTTATGCCTGATGATCTCGATGCTAACATCTCAGATGATGAGATCACATGGTACAAAAATAGCTCCCATATTGAGAACATCACCACTGACGAGAACCAAAACATACACTACCACGGTGGAGCACTCTTCATCTTAAACCTCCACACAGAGGATTCTGGCGTTTACACCGCCCGGTGAGAATATGTACTTAGTTTTTGCGACGAAAATCGAATTGATGATCTTTTGGTACATCTTACAATACATTTTATTACTGAGATGATCTGTTAAATGCTCTCTGATATGGATAACAGTGACTTGATATTTCTTTTCTAGACATAAAGAACCATCAGGAGAGTGTTACAAATATGATTTAAACCTTACAGTCTTCAAAGCAGGATCCTCAGGACTCCAATATGGAGTAATCATAACCTCAGAGAGAAACAAAATGAACCCATGTCCAAAAAATGTCCGAAAAACATGTGAAGTGTTGAAGGGAAATCTCAGCTGGAGCAAGGTATGGCCACCTGTGATTACGTGGAACCTGTTTTGAACAGCAATGTTTTTTCATGCTGTGAACAGTAATCTGCATTCCACAGTAGAAAGATCTTTTTATTAAAGAAAAACAAACATTGTTTGGTTACTGCAACATGTGCTTTTCTCTCTGCATGGTTGTGAAATACAGTTTAACATATTATTTGACCAATTATCAGAAGGAACTTTAAAACAATCAGTGAATACTTGGTTTGGTTAACATATGGATCTTTGTCAGCTGCAGTTTTCAGGAAAACTATTGCTTTAAATTCTGTGTAATGCCAACATCCTTTCCTGTCACTTCTCATAAACTTACATATGTAAGTTGGAACTTCCTGTGTGTTCTCATTAAACTCTTATCTATTTTCCATGTAAGTGGTTCTTCCGATGAAGCTCTGATGTAAAAAATTGTTTCAGTTAAACAGAAAATTAAGCCTAATTTTTTTTAACATTGTATGGTAAAGTAATAAATAATTAAACATCCAATTTACATTAGAAGCAAATTTACAGTAAAAGCATTCAAACACTTTGATTCAAAATACTTTATCAACTTAAAACCCCCCAAAAAACTATTTCAAAGGTGTCAACAACAGAATTTCGTTTGTTTATTTTGCAAGTTATAATGCATAAAAACTCTCCAATTTTTCTCCAAGTCTTTCTTCTGTTTCCAAATTATTTACATGTTTTTAAATTATTATTATTTTTTATTATTTTTTTTTTCAGTACTTTTTTGTGTTGTAAGGCTCCTTGTTAATGTATGTGGCCTCTCCTCCCCTGACTGCAGGACAACAAACCCCTCGTAGGTTACCATGAACATAACTTGTGGACTAATGAAGAGGGTAACTACACTTGCATTTGTACCTGGACACACAACAACAAGCAGTACAAGTCATCAGGCTCCAGGAGGTTGAAACACAAAGGTGAGGAGTCATTTTTAAGTGCTAATAAACGCATCTGTTGGGGCTTCGGGAATCAAAAGGATTCAGCTTTGTCGTCAACTTACCTCTTCAATAATTATTTTTAGCCTAACATCATAGAACAAACGTTTGTGCTTATATCTAATGCTAATACCCATATTTAACTCATATTTATACAGTACACTAATTTAATTCATAGAAGGAAAGTGAACAAGGCATTTGAGGGAAATTTACCCATCATGCAAAGACAGTGATCAGTATCTGGTTGTTCAAAAATTATATATTTTTTGTTTTCTGTTATTACTTTTATTTAGCCACAAATGTTGCTTTAGTGCTGTTTCATATTTTCCCACTAACCCTAAAGTGTAAACTTTGAGCCCGCTGGTAACATCGGCATACTAAGCAGAAAGACCTGTACGCCTAACTCGGTATAAATGGAGACTTAAGTGGCCTTATGAATTTAAGTGTAGATCTGTAAAATGATTAGTGGCTAAATGTCTAAACTGTCATTCATTAGACTGATTATTTTTACAGTTTTGATGTTTTCAAAATTAAATTTCCTTGTAAATTGTACATTCATGAACAATTGATGACTCTTTTGGCCCACTGCTTTAGCCGATAACATATAGATATTTAAGATTACCACTTGCATACGCACAATGCACACACAAAAAATTGTCGTTATGTGTCACATATGCCACAGTACATCAGATCTCCAGTTAATTTGATGTATTTTTCCTTGCATGGCACGTTTCAGGCAGCCACTTGACTGTCAGTAACTCAGAACAAAAAGCCTGCATGTAACTTTTCACAAAAAAGTGTTGATCTGTTATAATAGTTGATAATTCAGCAACTTAATACTTGGTTCTATTCTTTGTGGATCAGGTACAAACAAAAAGATTATTGTGATTGTTATCAAGTTTCAACAGAGATAATTTTGTTTGCTTGCAGAGATTTCTGTCAACAATAAGTTAAAAATCATTTCTCCGATCAACATGGAGATGCCTGCTGATGAAGGTAGAAAAACTTTTCTGAATAAAACTACAGAAACCACTTCCAACTTACCCATGAGTTGTCCACCAAGAGGTTACGATTGTAGTTTTGTTTGTTTGTTTGTCTGTCTGGGAGAATTCATAACATTTTGGTGCAGATCCAAATCAAGGGGGTGGATTCACAAATAATGTTGCACTTTAGAAAAAAAAGTGTGCATATAATATGAAAACGTGTTGTTTCTAACAGGAGTTGAGCTCAAACTGCACTGCTCAGTTTTCTGTGGGATTAATGTGAAAGCGCACTGCAAAGCTCAGTGGAATATCAATGAAAACCTTCCTGACCAGATGGACGGATACAGTCAAACCACAGAGACGTAAGCTGGATCTGAAGCTGAACTCCACTCATTTACGGGGTTTAAGGGGTGTTGAAAGTCTTTGTTTAGCTCTTTTTGTCTTTTCCTAGAGTCAACGAGTACAACTCAATGAAAACCTTCGCCACTGCAAACCTGACCATTGAAAAAGTATCTGCGAAGGATTTCGAGAGTGATTTTAAATGCATTGGCAAGAGCTTCTTTCAAGTGGTATCAACTACTCTAAGACTTAAGCAGAGAGGTCAGTGACAAGGCCTTGTGCAGTCCATGTGTCAGGCTGTGGCCAGAAAGGCGATAAACATTTACTTTTTAGGAAATTTAAAGAATACGAAAAATCTGAAATAATCTTCAGCCTCAATTTTAAGTGACACGCACAAATTTTCTTTCAAGCTGAATTTTGGTTTGTTTTTACAGAGTCAATAGTACCACTGGTTACTGGAGGAGTGTGTGTGTTACTGTTCTGTGTGATCGCCGCCGTGCTGGTGAAGTGCTTCACCATCGACCTCGTTCTCTTCTTCAGACGCTTCTGCCCAATCAGAAGTTACAGTAAAGGTAAGAACATAAGTTGTTTTAAATCTGTATAGGATTTAGCTGCTACTTCCAGGGTCCTTCTATCTCTCCTTTTAATGTTTTTTATGTCATTTTTTTGTTTTCACTTTTTATGAATTTAAGCAGTGATAAACTACAATTTAATCATAGTATTTTACATATTTTGAAACATGTCTGGAGGAAAACTAGACAAATCTGCAGCACAGCTGTCAAGTATGTCAAGTATGAATATCAAATGTTTTGACAATTTAGCGACTGTTTAGCTGTAATCTAATCTGTTTTTCTGGCTGCATCTCGTGGTGGTCTCCAAAATGAACATAGATGTTCAATGTAATGCCAGGCTTTAAATCTGTACCTAATATTTATACTTTGTTTTCTTCACTGCTCAGATAAGTCCTTCTAAATCCAACATTATGTTTGTGGGCAGATGAAATAAATCAGAGTCAGCTTGAACACAGCTGGATCCAGCTACATGGCCCCTATTTAACAAAAACAAACAAATAAAATAACAGCTAATATGTTTTACTCGTTCGAACAGGTTGGTTTCAGTGACAGAAGGTTGACGGTATACTCACCAGGCTGAATAAAGTCATAATGACCTATTCATAAATATTTTTCTTTGACTGGGTTTGAACAGGGTAAAATCAGAACAATGTTGACAGGAAAAACACAGTTTAACCTTCCATTAATTTCTTTGTATTTCTAGATTTGAAAGTGTACGATGCCTATGTGATCTACCAAATGCAGAGCGAGGACTGGGTCTCTGAGGACAGACTCTGTCAATTTGTCACTAACATTCTGCCCTCTGTCCTCGAGGACAAATGTGGATATCGACTCTTCATCCACGGGAGGGATGACATACCCGGGGAAGGTCAGAACTTAATGTGGTTTTTGTTTTGTTACTTTGTAAGTTTGCTCAGCTAAAACTAAACATCTGGAGTGTTATAAAGGGGATTACTTCATAGGCTTCAGCTTTAACTTATAATGTTCCTCACATGGTTTTCATTAATCATTTTATTTTCTCAGACTGTTTTATAGAACAATTTATGAGACATTATGTCATTTTAGCAATAGAGTATTTTTTTTCTTTTTTCCTTTTTACTCCTAATTCACACGCACAATGTCCTTTTAGTTGTTTCTCTGTCTTCTCTTAGTTGAGGGCTTTATTATTAAGTTACAGGACTCATGAGTCATCAGATATGATGAATAAATAGAAAAAGAGCCAACATGTTGAACATGTGAAAGGGAACCCATTTTTCAACACAAGGTTCATGATCTAAGTATATTGTCTGACCTATGAATGGATTATAAGAGTTAAATACTGGACCAGAGTACGGCACCTATTCAGTCCAATGTTAATACTCAACTGGTGCATACGCCAAAGTACTCTGGCTTGCCCCACCCACGAGTTGTTTTGATGATCTCAAACATTTAAACTTCTTGAAAAGTTTAAAACCTTTACCGGTCAAATATTCGTAATCGTAAGCAACGTAGCTTGTTTGAGATATCCTGTTGTCAGTAGTACAGATGGACATTTTTCGCTGCTATTAAATGAGCAGCATGGTTGCTGAAGGTTAAAGTGGCGGCACCCTTCCTGGTCCTTTTTATACGCCCATGGTCTGACCCCACAGACCGCCTTGAGCTGGTGGAAGACCGCATGAAGCAGAGCAGGAGGCTGATGGTCATCCTCACCCAGCATTCAGGATCCCAGTCAGAGAGCAAAGACCAACTTCCTGCCTCGATCCAAGACTCTGTGATAGGAGGGTTTGACTGGCAGGTGGGCAGTAATTACATTTTTTTTTTTATTTTATTTTTCTTTGCTGCAAAATGTGGTGTTTAGTCTGGAAGGTCCCTTTAACACTCTTTACATTAAATAAATACTGAGAAGAACTGACTAACTTTGGCTTGATGCTCATTTTGATTACTTCTTTTAAGCTGCTCCAGTGATTTAATATGCTTTTCTAAATTAATATTTTTCCAGTTTACTGCATATCATTTAGAATATAGTGCACTTTCTATTGTCCTGTTTTCATGGGACTTATACATATATTGGATATTTATTAAATAAATTTGTTTTTATTTAATTATTGTTTTAAAAAATAAGGGATGAAGCCACCTTAATTGCCCTATATCTAATCCTAAAAACTTCAAACTAAGAACATAGAAAAACAAAAATTTCAATCTTTTCTAGGTTGGGATCCACCATGTTCTGCTCCAGAGGGAAATGAGTGTGATTTTGATCCAGCTGGGGGAACCTGGGCCGCAAGGATACACACAACTTCCTGCTGGCTTACAGCACCTGATTAGCAAGAGCGCCCCCATCAGGTGGCCGGAGGGTTCCCGGGGCGGTGCTGCCTGGAACTCACGCTTCTGGAAGAGAGTGCGATACCTGATGCCTGCCCAGCCTGCCAAACATTGTCCACAGTCTGCTATAGTTTGAATCTCTTTATGGGTTTGCCCCGGCCCCTCTGGGGTGATAGATATGTATTATTATTACTGATATTATAATAATTATTATTATGTGTAATGTGGGTCTGACTTCATAGAGAATATCAAATTATCAGGCATACAACTAGTCTGATCGTCGAATCTGTCATGGTGTTTTCATTCAAGGCAAGAACTTACTTTAGATCCATCCTCAACTCTTAAAAACACATCACTTTAGACATGACCTTATTATATTGTCTGCCCTCTTTTCTTATATATATTTTTTTACAGATGCGGGACTTTCACCCTGTTCATGTCCTGTTGTAACCAAATTTCTACAATATTATTTAGAGTAACTAAGCTTCCTTCAGACTGACATGTTTTGGTTTTTTTTTATATAACTATGGTGAAGTCATCCTTAGAACTACTCTAACTTTGCCTTTATATGCATATATTTTACTTACTTAATGCCTAACCAGGACTTTTTAACCCTAACCTTTGAGAAGTCGTTTTGCAGCCCAGACCAAATAAAACTGAACATGAAATGTAACTAAAAAGTGAGAGGCCACTAATTGGGCTAAAAAATACTGCCTACAATAGTTTTTTCCAGATCATGGGCTCTTTTCCATTAAAGTCAAATCCACAGATTTCTGAACGGTTTTATTTAGCATTTAAAAAGAACAAAAAATGTAATAATAAGACATCAATTAATCAAACATAAATAGGTGCATCCTGGGACTTTATACATAATGAATGGTATTTCAAAATGTTTATGTATATATGCTTATTCTTTAATATTATTCACCTGCCCTGACTTAAAAATAAACTGGTAAATTAAACAAACTTGCTTCTTAATTTTGTATGAAAGTTGAGGTCTATTCCAGTTAATGTATACAGCCTTAAAAGCAAAGAATAACAATGTTGATAATAATCAAATGAGCCACAAAAAAAGAAAGCTACTGAGAGACTGATTTTGAGCAATAAGATTGATTCATAACTAAATATTAATTGAATGTATTCTTTAATAAGATGATAAAGACATTTAATTTTGCAGTGATTCTCTTCAAACTTTCATTCAGTGTTTTGGATAACCAAAGCAAACATACAGAACAAGGGAATGTGTCTCCCTCTGCTGGACAGACACTGAAACAGATTCATTCAAAGTACAACTTTAATTCCCCCTGGGGGAGTTGGTTTTGTAAACAACAAAATTAAAACAGTGCAATGAGACATGATGCATTTTTGCTTTTACCCTTACCAGCGTATTTGGACTTTGGCTTCTTTGTTGTAGGTCAAGAATATCCCCCCAAAACAAAATTTTACCGTATTAACTACTTATGTATGTATATAGAATACGAAAAAATGATGATAGAAGAAACGGTATTTACCTTGGTCTGCTGGTTAACGGATAAAACAACAGTAACTTCTCTAATTCAGTGGTAGAATCTTTTCCTCCGTTGTATCACATACAAACCACCAATTTTCTTCTTTAATAAAACAACAACTGAAAGGAAAATGAAGGAATTGTCTTTGCCTTTTCATTAAGAAAAACATCAGGACTTTTATTTGAAAATACAAATATAAATAACAGAAAACAGCTTGTGACTGGTACATTCATTTATTTCACACTTATTCATGTTTTATGTCTTTAGAGACGACTTGTAAAATCTTATAGTGCAAATAATCCAACCACTTTAAGTTATCTGTAGTTATATAATCATGCATTTCTGTTTTAAAAGAGTGTACACTGCTTCAAAAGCACACAATTCTGTCTTTAACAATTATACCTAAAGTCCAGTAGATATAAATTTGTAGCTTCTAGTGGAAGCTAAACCTGCAAACAGATACATTTTTTTAAAGTATAGAACAAAACAGGAAGTACAACAACACAAACGGCAAGAATATAAATAAAGTCTACATTCAGTTTGAACTTCAAGTCAGCACGTTTAAAGACAGCAGTAGTCTCATATCGGCACAGAGTCGATGAGATGACGGGAGAATCAAGACAGTGGTGTCCAGAACCAGCAGCATACTGATGTATTTTTTAAGATGATGAGGTTTCATCCAAGTCATGAAAACAGATGCATTCACTGATTGAAATGTTACCTTTCAGACTCTTTCACAGAGCACCATGAATGTCTTATTCCAAATTAACTGAAATGTTGAAATCTGGACCAACTGTCTGGAACAATTGCCTTTGTAATGTTTTTTTTTTTTAGTTGTAATTTTTAATTATTTTAATTGAGACTTTATGGACACCCTGTTTATCTGCACCTCAACAAATAACAGATTCCTTTGAGGTTTTGATGTGATTAATGTGTTAGGTCCTTTCTTATTGCACATGTTACACATCTGAAATTCCTGGAAGGCAAAATAAAAATGGCACCCAAACCAAATAAAAGCATTCAAACCATAGCAGGCTTTGGACATTTACTGGCGGGCGTGGCGGGCATCAGGTATCGCACTCTCTTCCAGAAGCGCGAGTTCCAGTCGGCTGCGCTCCGTGATCCCATCGGCCACCTAATGGGGGCGCTCTTTAGAATCAGGTGCTGCATGTCAGCTGGAAGATGTGTGTATCCTTGTCGACCAGGTTCCCCCAGCTGGATCAGGATAACATTAGTTTCCTTCTTGAATAGAGCATCGTGCAGCCCCACCTAGAAAATGGTCAATAATATTAAACACTAAATGCAGCGAATGTTTGGCCAAACACGTGCCTGCAAAAAAAAAAAAACAGCAATTCTAAACTAAAATTTTCTCGAGTGGATGAAAAGATTTTTAACATTCCAAAAGGGTGTATTTGTTTTTGCAAATTATCTTCAGATATTTTCCATAGATCAGTGCTGAAGAATGGCTGTGTTTGCACGCAGTGTGATCTGAGCCTTTATTTATAAAATACATTATTTTATCATGTCATGACATCATTAGCTCTCAATTATGTCTTCATCATGACATAACAAATAATGACTACCTCTGGCAACGATCACATTTTTGGTTAATTAAATACAGATCCTTGTCTGATTACATGGGATGTTTATTGACTCACTTGGTCCATTAGATGGATTTCAGTGTTTCTCACTTTTACAAACCGGTTTAATGAAGAACTATCCCACTTTTTAGCACATAAATCTCTAATTGTCTGCTGTAAGGCTCCTACCTGCCAGTCGAATCCTCCTGTCACTGGAGTTTTGGGTGAGACAAGAAGTTGGTCTGTGCTCTCTGACTCAGACCCTGAACCCGGGGCGAGGATGACCATCAGCCTCCTGCTCTGCCTGATCCGCGCCTCCACCAGCTCCACCCGCTCTGTGGGGTCACACAAAACACTCAACTTCAGCTAAACAACGAGCTCTAACAGACCTTTTTTTTTTTTTTTTTTTTTTTTTTTAAAGCTGTTCAACATGTTGGCTTTCTACTTTGATTTTTTAATTTATCCCATTTGATGACGAAAAATCATTTCCAAAATTGCGTTGAAAGCAAAAAAACAAAAAGAATAGAAGAAGAAAGAAATGCGAGGAAAGGGTGTAGAAGTAAGGGGGAAATTAAAAGACTTTCCAAGAATGACATGATTGTCTGTAATGGAAAACAATTAGGAGAAAATAGACTTATAATCAGAATATTGCACATGTTTTGTTGTCCAGCACTCCAGATGTGTTAAGTAGTCTGCCCTTTTCTGTTTCCTCTTGCATTTGTGTCCAAAACTGAAAGTAAACATATAAAGTTCTGACCTTCCCCGAGTATGCCGTCCCTCCCGTGGATAAAGAGACGATATCCACATTTGTCCTCGAGGACAGAGGGCAGAACGCTGGTGACAAACTGACAGACAGTGTCCTCCGTGAACTTGTCCTCGCTCTGCATTTGGTAGATCACATAGGCATCGTACACCCTCACATCTGGAAAATAAAGACATTCGTGGAAGCTTGGGTGGTGGTGTTCTGAGAAAGATGTTCGGGTTTTAGTCTGTTTGGTTCCAAGTAAACATTTTCAGTGAGATCATTCAACCCTGTGGCAGTTTTCACCACACCCTGCATTCGCTGGATGCTGTGACCCTGAATTTAAGTGTGAAGTTCCTGAAAACACACATCACTGCTGATCCAACAATGACTTGTTTTGAGAAGTGGGGGGAAAAGAAGAAGAAAAACAAACCCTAGTGCCATTTGCGGACTTATAAATCCTCCAGAGATAAAAAAAAAAAAAAAAAAAAAGGCAGACCTCCTTCAAGGCAATAGGGTCAATAACGCAATACCAAATGTCACACTTGAAGGATTACACTAAACGCATGTATTTTGGGAGTTGACTGGTGAAATTAGCATCTCTGTTGTGTGGATTGCAGTGCTGGCTTCAGCCTGAGTGTGTTTTCTTTTGTTTGTTCTGTTTTGTTCTTTTTATTAGTTTGTCCTCTTTTCTGCCAACCCAAAAGTAAGACAATACAGAAAAGATCAATCTGACAATGAAAAAGAAGAAAGAAAGAAATAATAACAAAAGGACTTTATGGTCAGAAAAATTAGAGTTAAAAACACTATGTTTTAAACTGCTGGGATGTGCTTATTTATTTGTTTTTCTTCAACACAGAACAAGTCAAATAGAAAATACAGCAACATGTTTTCACCTAAGAAAATAAATGTTTATCTTTTTCACCATGTCCACTTCTCTATTCAACTTTATTAATTTGCTGGGTATAAATAGAGGAGGCTAAAGTGGGGCAAAGTGTTGATGATGTACACGCGCCACAAGATTGGTTGCAGTGACGTATTTCGTCCACTAGGTGGCGGCAGTAAGCAAAGGAAATATGGTCAGTTTGCATTATAAATATCAGATGGTGTTCCCGATCACCACCAAAATCTAATCACATGTTCCTTGTCCCAATAAGTAAATTGTTCGAGTATTTCATCCAGATCTGTGCAGTACTTTTTAAGTTATTTTTTTACACCAACAAAAAGAAAACAAAGACATAACCTCTTTGGTGGCGCTAACAACTTCTCCTTACCTTTTTTGCATCTGCTCCGTGGGAAGCAGCGTCTGAAGCAGAGGGCGAGGTCGATGGCGAAGCACTTGATTAGCCATGTGACAAACACACAGAACAACAGGAAACACACCAGTCCAAGGATAAGTGGGAGGATCCAGGCTGAGGAGAGAAAATTTGGAAAGAAAATATTCATATGTTGTTCACTTAAGCACATGGCGAGCAAAATTCAGCATTTTTCATATTCCAAGTCTATAAAAAGACAAAACAAAACCTCGACTTCTTTGTTTAACAGTTACAGTGGTGGACGTCACTTCAAAGAAGCCTCTGCCGATGCATTCGAACTGACTCTTGAAATCCTTGGCAGATACTTTTTGGATGGTCAGGATAGCAGTGGAGACGGTGTTCATTGAAGGGTGCTCGTTCACTCTAATGAGAAGGAGTTTAGTGCATAAAGGAAAAGACACAAAGGTCGTCATCATTGTTGATCACAGAGAGATTTCATGTGAGACAATCAGTGTTGAAATGCACAAAATCACAATGTGGATATATAATATTTTATTGTTGCAGACAGTGTGTAGCTGTGCTGGCAGCTCTAGTGATAGTAATGTCAATCAGTTGGTCCGGACTTCAACGTTTCAGTAAATATGGAAAGAGATATTCCTCTGAGGAAAAGTCTCAACCTCTCTGAACCCACCTAATAGCAAACAAATAGGGCCAAAGACTGTTTTGTTGTGTGTTAGCTGCATGCTAAACAAGCAGTTTTTATTCTTTTATACAGGGAGTCTATAAAGTCTATTTACAATTTAAAAAAATATATTCCAAAGGCAGTTGTTGAGATCTATTAATCAGATTAGTTTGTGTCCTCAGTTTGTTTCAGGTCCCCTGTTGGTGAAACAGGTGGTGGTAAATGAACCCCTGTTAAAATGTCTCCTCCTCCACAGAAGGCACGATGTGAATCCTGGTTTTTCACATAATTTCTGTTTACTTGCTTTTGAAATACATATTTGATGTTGTAAAGAGACTTTATGGGCCGATGTATTTGCTTTGGCAGATAAAAATCCTTTAGAGGATATGTTTTTCTTCCCAGTTTCTCTAACAGATCCAACTTTTTTCACTTCAGTGAAATATTTCAAGATTATCTTGACATCTAGAAACAAAGGTTTTGTCCAACATCATTATAGTTATGGACCCTTGAAGATGAAACCCAATGACTTTGTTGTTTTACGGGCGGAAAAATATCATCATGTGTTTTTTTTCTCCACTTGGCCTCATCATGCGGTTTTAGCATTTAATTAAATATTGACTTTGCTTACGTCTCTGTGGTTTGGTTGTATCCGTCCATCTGGTGCAAAGGGTTTCCATTTATATTCCAGGAAGCTTCGCAGAAGTCTTTCACATTAATCCCACAGAAAACTGAGCAGTTCATCTTGAGCCCAACCCCTGGCAGAAACAACAAGATTTCATATCATCTGAGACATTTTTTTTAATATTTCCAAAAACAGAGGGATTATTACAACATTAAGTCTCAAATTGAGTTTCCAAATCAAGACACATGTTATTATATATATTTGTATTTTAGTATTTCTGCTTGTTTTGTCAGCAGCTGAGTTCTATAAAATACCGATTGGGACTGGTTGGTTTGTGTCCCATGTGAAAACAAACAACAACAATGTTATTTGAATTTGTTATAATCATTAAAAGTTTATCTACCTTCATGAGCAAGCTGCTGCTTGTTGGTTGGTGAGAGGATCTTCAGCGTTTGGGGAACAGATTTATCTGTTAGAATGCAAAAACAAAACATTAAATTAATTCATGTTGCTCTGGGACATTTGACAGCCAAAATACTGTTTATTATATGATACAAACATTGCACCAAATCTTTGGACCATGCCAAAATTGTATCAATTGAAGTAAGTAAAATATTTGTACTTGTACTTTACGTTAGTATTTACATATATGTAACTTTACACTTCTACTTAACTGCATTTGTAAGGTAAATTTTGTAATTTTTTTCTCTTCTACATTAAGCTCACAACTTAAGTCACTTCTCAAGTTGAGATTCAACATCACAAAATACGATAAAATTAAAATGATAAACAATGTTTATGAATGAAACCAACTTAAAGTGTAGTAAAATTAGCCCCTCCAGTAAAATGTTGCTGAAATAAATGCATCAATAGCAGTAATACAATAATACAGGGTGTCCATCAAGTATCTCTACAAATTATAGAACGAATTAAAAACGCAAATGAACAGACAAATATGTGTAAATGATTCAAAATGAGGAGTAGATGTTGATGTTTTTGCCTCATTTAATCCTCTATTTCATCAACAGGGGACCTGGAATACATAGATGATAACCACTGACAACTAATCAGAGGAACAGATCTCTTCATTTAATTTATGGACACTTTGTATTCTTGGAATATATTTAACAATCGTAGTTTGGTTCTTTTGAGTCTTGAATGCAGTAGTTTTACTTTAAGTGGGGTAATTCTGCGCTGTGGTATTCACACTTTTTCTTATGTAAGAATACTACTTTCACCGCTGCTTGAATGAAATAAGAGCTCCAAACCAAATAACCTCATATGACTGTTTGCATCCCAAAATACAACCCAAAGATTTTCAAAAGCAATTCAATTCAGAGTTTATTATCATGTGTACAGTAAAGACATGTTTCCCTGCACAATGAAACTCCTAATTTGCTGTCCACAGCGTTTGCCAACAATAGAAATATTACAGAAAAAATAGAAGAAATATGAGAAAATATAAATAATATTTCAAAAAATGACGTAAACAAATATACAGTGGGCTAAGGAGTGCAGCAAAAAGACAAATATAAAATGGACAGCAATGGCGGCAGATTAAAACCAAAGTACAATCTAGTAAATGAAGCAAAAACAGGATACTGAGATGTGCAAATGATTGTAATGTGCAAAAGTAGTGCATGAGGTAGTAAGATAGTCCTGTTAGCTGTTCAGAGGTCTGATGGCTGTGGGGAGAAAGAGTCTTTTATTGATAAAGCAAATAAGAA
>JAOWBC010047817.1:0-18434 GCA_028566105.1 Hypoplectrus providencianus
TCTATAAAAAGTCAGAAAGTTGACAAGATCCAGAACCCACAGTAGGATATTTCATGTCCTCTCTAAAAAAAAAAAAACCCTGAAAATAGAGCCAGCAGTCCAGTTTACAAAGACCTGTGTGAATAACCACACAAACACACGCATATAAACTCCTTCCTAGTCACTCATCATCCAACTGCACTAAATGGAGAAATTTTATCAATATTAGGTAAAGGATCCATACATTTCTTTAGGTATTACTTAACAAGAAAAAGCTTGTTTTATTGCTTTGCCCCAATGCACCAGACTCTTGTTAAGTTAACTGTGTCATAAAACCCACTTCATTAAAAGTTTATTAAAAAAAATAAATAAATAAAACCCACCAAACCCATCTTGGTTTTTTACTGTTCCAGCAATCACCAACTGTCATTTGAACCCATAATTCACTGAGTTAAATGTGAAAATAATCAGGCTCTTAAGCTGTTTTCCCCTGCTGCTTCTCTCATGTCTGACCTCCCTCTCTCTCTTCTCCAAATATTTCCAAACCAAATGCAGTGAATTCAGTATTAATTTCAAACAAAAATGAGGAAGCAAGCTGTTTCTGTGAGTTTTATTATTCCAGCAACAACTAGTGCCCTTCTTGTGCTCCTTATATCTCCCTCTCTTAAAGGTAACTTCTTCAAATTTGGCTCAAATGTCTTCTTGGTCTCACAGATGAACTCTATAGATTTTTGAGGTCAAAGATGAAGGTCATCGTGATTTTACAGAAATACCTGAAAAGGTGGGTTCTTGACTTTTAAATGAGTGGAGCTGAGTTGCGATTCTTTTCAGGAAGTTTAAGGGGGTAGGGGCAGCAATCACAATGCCTCCAACCCCCATCAGCTACGCTTGGTCCTGGCGATGTGGGTCAGAACGTTGCCAATGATGATGATTTTTGATGTGTTGCAGTTGAGTTTGAGGAAGTTGCTGTTCATCTAGGTTTTTCGATAAGTGAGGCAGTTTGTAGGGGATAAATACAGTGGCCGGGAAGTGTCAGGCAATTTGCAAACTCAAAACGCTTTGCAAAAGCAAAAAGGATGAAAAGCTGCAGCACAAATGCAAAAGAGCCAAAACACGAATGCAAAAAAGCCACAACACGAATGCAAAAGATCGACAACGGAAGTAAACTACTTAATACACAACTTATTTAACTGAAACAATAACATTCTCATTAATATTACTATTTAATGTGATATTTTGATAGGATGTTAGCCATTAGCCAGAAGATTTTGTTTTGCTGAAAGCTGGTACAGCTCACATGTGTACGACTGGCTAACGTTAGCAGCTAACGGTTAGCCTGACACCATAAAGCTATCTTTTCTGAATGACTGCTTCTTCAAAGCCTCAGACAGACAGCAGAGTAGCGGAGGGTGAGGGGTGTGCTTCTCCTCTGCTTCTGTTGTAAGTTTACTTCTGTTGTGGCTCTTTTGCATTCATGTTGTGGCTCTTTTGCATTTGTGCTTTTTGCTTTTGCAAAGTGTTTGAGTTTGCAAATTGCCTGACACTTCCTGGCCACTGTGATTAAAAATATGGAAGGATTGATGGTTTTTATGGAGTTATAAAACTGGGTATTGTCAGTGTAACAGGGAAATGGTAGCCTGTGACATTGTGTGATGTGACCAAGGAGTAGCATGTACAGGAATACTGTGTAACTGAGGTGGGATTTGCAGTTATTGATTGAATTGAATGGTGACTTAAAGAGTTCAGAAGCTTAATTACAACATACAGTATTTTCCGAACTATAAGGCGCATTTAAAAGCCTTAAATTTTCTCAAAAAACAAAGGTGCGCCTTATAATCCGGAGCGCCTTATATATGGAGTGAAACAGTTAGGGCTGACTCGGGGATCGAACCTGGGTTGCTGGCTTGGAAGGCTGGCGGGTAAACCACTGAGCTAAAGTTTAGTAGAACTGTTTCATTGCTCTTCATGCGCCTTATAGGCCAGTGCGCCTTATATACAAAAATAGACCATTCATTGACACTGCGCCTTATAATCCAGTGCGCCCTATAGTGCAGAAAATACGGTAATTGGTTAGTGTGAAGGTATTGCTTGACTTGATAGTGACAGAACGTTCCAGTATTTTTAGTGTTTTGCTGCTAAAGTATCATGTACCTACCTGCTTGAGCATGATATAGGAGTGGGACAATCTATAAAACAATAATCCTATAGGTTATCCATGGCAAGATGTAAGCATATGAAAAATGAGGTAGAATATATATATATATATATATATATATATATATATTGGAATATGACAAAAAACCAGCATGCTGTCAGAAGATTAGGCTGGTAGGTTTGGATGATGGTCAGGTAACGAATTAACCTTTCTCAATGTTCACATGGAGGACTATATAGATCCTATAGGAAGTGCAAAATTTGTGACTAAACTTCTGGAAATATAACTGAACCTGAACTTAACTTTTCAATAAGTAGCATGCCTATAACTGGTAAACCTTTTTAAATATGGGATGATGTGCCAAACTTACTACACCATCGGTGCTCACATAGTAAAGCATCACATGCCAATGAGGAAGGTAAAGCAAAAGTTTTTATGCTGAAGAAACTTTTTTCTCTCCTTTCTTTGCATCATCAATGTCATCTGATGTGAGCCTTTCCAACACAAAAGCTGTGTAATGAGTAAGAGAGAATCTGCGATGGAGCATTAGGCCCACATTCAGAAAAAAAACAATAATTAAGAGATTAAAGAAAGAAACATTGAGCTGACCTGTTTTATGGGCAGGTAACTGTCGGACAGAAACACAAAATAGGTTATGCTTATACCTGATGTGGAGTTTTTTGTCTTTTGGACGTGATGACGGAAAAACCGACTGCCTTTTAACATAGTTATAAATTATAAATGCAGTCTCTCTTAACAGATGCCCTAATTAACCTTACAACCTGCTTTCATCCATTAGCATTCAGCCTTTTTAGCAATCTTTTTCCCAACATAGTATTTCTCACCAGTGCTTTCTGTTCCTCACAAAGGCTACCTGTATCTTCATTGGTACAATGACATCTATAGCATTTGTAATTAAACAATAATCAACATCATTAACTGAGGCTCAAGTGAGGATAGGTGGAACGATAATGTGATCATTGATATAATGGTTTTTGATTACACACACGTAGTACTCTTTGAAACGTCTAAGGGCATACAGTGAGGATATCAAAGATCACAATATATGTGAGTAAGATGAAGATAAATAATGATGAGGGACTAACTCCTGGTTATCTAATGATGCTAAAATAAAACCTGCTTTGAGATGGTCAATATAACTGTTACAATCACCAACAATAGCATCTAAAATATTCCTCCTGCTTTCTTCTTATTTAACATTCATTTTTTTGTTGTGTTTTTTTTTGTTATTTTTTTTTTTTTATGTGATGGTACAGGTCTCTGCAAATAGTCAGCACTTCTCAACAATCAGGCTATTTCTCACATGCCCTGAAAACTGCATTCATTAGGCCACTCATAGATAAGAATATCTAGACAGCTCCCTAATAAACAAATGCAGGCAAACCCTTAAAGCCAAATCATTAAAAGAGTGATTTTTCAACAGCTAAGCTCCACACAGAGATCTTAGACCTGGGAGAAGACACACTCATCTCTGTGACTAAAACTAGATCTCACTATAACGGTGAGGTAGACATTTAGAGGTATGACGATAAGGAGACATATTTAGAGCTATTTGGGACTGACAGAGTACACCGAGCCGTATACAGGCCGAGTAATTTTAAACGCCTTTGACCTATTTATCACACTGGCACAAGCAGTTATTCTTTAGAGGAAAAAGGAGAAGAGAAAGTGCATTACTGCTGCACTAACTGTATGTCTTTCCATTGATGACTCAAACACTATC
Source organism: Hypoplectrus providencianus (assembly GCA_028566105.1). NCBI lineage: Eukaryota > Metazoa > Chordata > Actinopteri > Perciformes > Serranidae > Hypoplectrus > Hypoplectrus providencianus. Next base: position 3,879 of record JAOWBC010047817.1, read on the forward strand.
ATCAAACAGGGGAATCCAGTTGAAGTCAGTTTGTGTCGTGAATGCTTGTGTATAATGTATTCTGTGCGAGCTCTGTGTAAGTTTTATTATTTATTTATTACGTTTTGTGTGTGTGTGTGTGTGTGTGTGTGTGTGTGTGTGTGTGTGTGTGTGTGTGTGTGTGTGTGTGTGTGTGTGTGCTTCCTGTAGGTGTGTAAGGAGAGGGCTGTGCACCAGGCGTCACTCTCTTTGGATACTGCTCATCCTGCTTGTGATCTGTATTGCTTTTCAGACCTTTGTCGCCCGCCAGACCAGGTAAATCCTGCTGCTGCCCCACCTGACCTGTATCCCACCTGTAGGCCCAGAGTCTTTGGGGAAAAGTTAGTTTGCTGCACTTTTTAGAAGGGCAGAACTTAGACGAAGATCATTACTACTGAACATACAATACATTCCCAGAATACTCTATTTCACACACTGATTGACCGAAAATGTTTACTCATTTACTAATTTTTACTCATGTCATGTCTATCATATGATATCAACAGTTTTTTTTAACCATGGGTCAGGAATTGGGTTGTATCACAATATTCGCTAACCCTAACCTAACAAGATAACAACATCAATTGCTGGTGTGATGAGTATTTGTGACCCTAAGAATATTTTTTGGTAAAAATATTTCAATGACTTCCTCCAGGAATGACAAGCTGACCAGACTTCCTCATCTGAGATTCACTCTCAACAAACAGCACCTGTTCCCTGCTGTGAAGATTGAAGATGTCCTTTCTGAGTCTACACTTGCAGTCAAAACACACGTGAGGTCACAAACAGAAAAAGTTGCAGATCTTCATCATCAGAATGAGGGTTATCAAAAGCAGTCATATCATTTTCAGCCCAGCCATGTGGATAACATTGCCCAAGGCTCTCAGACGGAGGCAAGAAAAGGTCCGCCTGGGAAGCTGCTTCCACCAAAACATGAAACAAGCCTTGGACTTGGGAATTCTTCGGTTCTTCACAGTACTTTGAAAAGTTTGACTGAAGCTGCTCCCTTCCCATTAGGTTTTTTGAAGGCTCAATTCAATAGTGTCCCTAGTAAATCAACCTGCCATCCAAAGTCTCACATCGTTTTCCTTAAGACACACAAAACAGCAAGCAGCACTATCTTAAACATCCTGTATCGCTATGGCGAAAGCAGGAACTTGACCTTTGCCCTCCCACCGTACAAACACAGCCAGTTGTTTTACCCATACTTCTTTGCTTCACATTTTGTGGAAGGTGTCAGCAGCCGGAATGTGAGGCACTTCGACATTATGTGCAACCACATGAGGTTCAGAAAATCGGAGGTGAGCTTTGTCAGAATATAATCCAAGTAAAAGTTTGGCTGTTGTTGTGCCAGTTTTGTACTGAATTGATTAATTTAAAAGCCCAGGAAACATGTCCACCTGGATGACTTATATGCTAAATGTGGATAAATGGTGGGTGCCTCTAAGGGATAAATGTGCCTACTGGGAACTGGCAACACTATGTGGTGCTGATGACACTTGATTCCTTTTTTATTTGTGTTTCGTCAATCCCAGATTATTCCAGTTATATTTTTTTTTCTATAAAAATGGTGCTCAATAAAAACGGGGGGGAAAAAAAGCCCAGTTTATATGTCTGTATGGGCATGGAATCACTTAACCCAATGGGGCCTCAGTGGATAATGTAACAGTGGTATTGTTTTATTTGGACTTCATTTATTTATTAAACTTACCAGTAACCAGTTTTTTAAGATTAAATTTATGTTACCTATAATAATAATTTAAAAAAAAATGTATTTAACTAAGTAGTACTTCAATTTGTATCTAAAATAAAATATATCCTTTTACATCCTAGGTAGCGAAAGTGATGCCTGAGGATACCTTCTACTTCTCTGTCCTGAGGCATCCTGTGGCCATGATGGAGTCCATCTTTATCTACTACAAGAGCATCCAAGCCTTCCACAAGACTCACAGCCTGGATGACTTCCTAGACAACAGCCTGAGAAACTACAATGCATCAGTGACCAACAACCACTATGCTCACAATATCCTGGCTTTCGACTTTGGCTTTGACAACAACGTTACAGCTGATGCTGAAAACATGGAGGACAGAGTCAGCATGGCTATTGCAGACATTGAACAGGATTTCCACCTTATTCTTATTTCTGAATACTTTGATGAGTCCATGATATTGCTCAAGCACGCCCTCTGCTGGTCCCTAGAAGATGTGGTGTCCTTTAAACTCAACAGTCGCAGTGAGAGAAGTCGTCAGCCACTTCTACCAAACACTGCAGAGAAAATCAAGAGGTGGAACGCCTTAGACTGGAGGATCTACCTACACTTTAACAGCACCTTCTGGAACAAAGTGGATACTCTTGTTGGGCGAGAGCAGATGAAGATTGAATTATCTCAGTTAAGAGATAAACAGGCCAAGCTAGCAAAGACCTGCCTTAAGGATGGCGAGGCAGTTGACCCATCCCAGATAAAAGACACCGGGCTGAAGCCATTCCAGTATGGAGCAGCTGTAATTCAGGGCTATAATCTAAACCCATATTTAGACAGTCAAACCAAAATAAAATGTCAAAGACTTATTACTCCAGAACTGCAGTACACAAACCATCTATTCATCCAGCAGTTCCCAGAGATAGCTGCTCAGCAAGAAGCCAAGATGGCCGCCCAACATTTAGATAAAACTGGCATGATGGGAAGGATGGCCATGGCCAGGGAGGTCCATCACAGACGGATTATAAGAAAGAGATTATTAAATCTCAAGAACCAAAAGACCTCCTCAGGTGCCCTGTTAAAAATCACAAACGCTAAAAACCAAACAAGAACGCCGTGATAAGTAACTGTGAGACCAGTTTCAAGTTCATTATGTGCAAGTTAAGAAAACAGCTGCGTTCATAGCCTTGCCAGCAGTGAAGCTAGGATATCATGTTTTGTTTTGTTTTTGTTGCTTTTTTGAAGAAATGATTGGGAGTCATTGAAAAGGGGGAATGATCATTAATTTTTTTTCAGGTGGCTAAAATTTATTTCCTTTTAAACTGATTGTAGCAGTTTCAACATCACAACACAACAACACAAAGAAAAGATATAAGTAAAATATATATTTATGTCATTAGAGGCTTTACTTGTGTAAATAGGAAACCACATTTATACTGAACATAATGTAAATATATTTTATTGAAGAATGTGACATTACCTCAAAATTATTTCATAAAACCTCTTTGGTTGGCTTTTACTGGAGAAATGGCTGGCTTTAGCTGTTCTATTAATCATTGTGGTAAAAACGTAGATACACAGAGCAGAGGACCAATCTTCCTTTCCTACAGAGGTGATTTTATATACACTAATACCTGCATTGAATTTATGTTTTCAGAATCCTTAAGTTAATGAAAATAAAGTAATGTTCTTCAACACTGCTGTGTCTGGCTTAGGTAGGTACGCTTTTAATCTAATAGTGAGCAGTACTGATTTAAGCAAATGTGCACTTTTGGGAACTTTGGGTGTTACTGGATGAATGACACTTGGAATATACTATGGTTGTGTGAAAATTTATAAGGTCTACTCTCATTCTGTTTTTTTGTAAGTAATGTTAAAAAAAAAAACTCAGTTAAAAGAAAATGTGTTACCTTGTTTTGCTGTGATATCATGTAGGAGATGAAGTGACATGTTTTAATGGAAGAAAAATTCCTTCAGGTCTAATCCTGTGTCTGGTTCAGACATGTTTCTAATTGCTGCACAGTGGTAAGTTTATAACAGGGCCGTAGAGTTCTCTAACCTAAGGGAGTTTCAGGATAGGCTTTTATACTAGAAAGGGAAAACCAAGCTAAAATAAAATAAGGTCTGGGCTGGGCTTAACTGATTCAAACTTAGTTTAATTTAAATTAACTTCATTAAAATAAGGGAACCTAAGAACAACCAAAGGTGTGGCAGCCAAAGCTCTCTATATATTTTACAATCCTTACCTGTGGTTTGGGTAGTGACTGAGAGAATGAGACTCATTTTGGCTTGTATCCACATAGGGTGTGTGTGGATAGGGGGAGGAGTTTGGACATTTGTGAGGGAGCTCCAAGTCAAGACACTTCACCCCTCGCGTCAAGAGAAGCCTGCTGAGGTGGTTCAGGCATCTGGTAAGGGTGCTTTCCTTTGGAGGTGCTCTGGTCATATTTAACTGGTAAAATGGTCAGCTCAGAATATGCTGCGCGAGAATATGTATCTCATCTTGCCTAGGATTGCTTTGGGGGTCCCCCATGAAGAGTTGTAAGATATTGCAAGGGAGAGGGATGTCTGGAATCATCCAGTGACCCCCACAACCTGGCCCCAATCCTTGGTGCATTATTAATCCCTCAGTAACGCCTTTAACAATGAAACAAGGGAAATACTTGAGGTACATTCAGTTTGACATGACTCCACTGTACACATTATTAATGATAATAAACTTGGTTACCCTAGAACAGACACTGTGTATTTGATCTTCTTACTTCTTTATCTCCCAAACTCCAGCCATGCTTTTTTTAAACATTTGAATTTGACTAGACTCTTTTCACATCCACATATCAAAACATCAACAGTATGAACCTTCATCTGTTTTCAATCAGTTTTTCCAGAGTCCTTTCGCCAGAAACAATGTTTAAATTTCTACTGATGAAAGAAAAACAAAATCTGAGGAGGCATTCAGTATTTGAGCAGTAATGTTATTGAGCCACCAGATGGAACTCTTGCTCATGTTCTCCCAGACAATGAAACAAGGCTAAAGACTACCCCCTAGTGTTTGTGAGCTAACATTTCACTGTTATCTGACCATGGCCCAAAATAATTGGCTGTTTACACTTTTAATGAGATACTATAATGATACTGGTACATATTCAACACATGAATATGTGATGTCTCTGTGTGGGACCATGAATGATTAAAATATGTATGGATCCCAGGATGTTCTCTGTGGATGGTGAACAGGCAAAGCAGTTGACAGAGAATTCTGTAATTTCCCAGTTTTTTTTTTGGATCAATAAAGCACATATCTATCTTATCATTGATTGGATTGTTTAATCACTCAAATGCATTTCATTAATACATTTTTCCACAGTATAATATTGATTGTGTTCCTAGATATCCAATTCCTGAGGATAGTTTTCTTGGCAATGATAAGTGCTATGGAGAGTATTTTACTGGGAGTTTGATTTTAGGTTCAAGTTGGATATGTCCCAGAGTTAAGCAGAGTGAAGGGTGGAGTGGGATGTGACAGCACAGAAGAACAGAGAGGATGTTGGTGAACTCCTGCCAGAATGTTTTAATTGCTCTATAGTCCCATGAGGCATGCATGTATGTATCTGCTGTGTTCTGTGTGCTGCATGAACACATTTTGGTTTCTATTAAACCCATTCTAAACATCCCTTCCTCCATGTAGTGAAGTTGCAGATTGTGGTCCAGAGGTTGTCAACAGGGCCAATTTGCAAATCTTAATTTATCTTCATATATTGGAATTGATGGATAGTTCAGACACAGACATTTTGTAGTTTTTGAGATTTTTTTTTTCTGAAGCAATTTGAATTAAGTTTGGTGTGGTTTATGGTAGGACCAGTTTAGATGATTTGATCTGAAGATTTGGATTTTCCCCATTAATTGTGCACAATATGTTGGAGGTGTGTGGTACCTTTACTGATCTTTGAAGAAGAGTTTAGTATTCTTTATGTTCATTTAGGCTGTCCAGATGGAATTGGGATTGGAAGGTGAGTTTAAGCTATTTTGGGGCTTTTGAAACATGAATGGTTTGTAATTGAGCAGCTGTGGTGGAATATTTGAGAAAAGGTAGGTGAAGATGTGTTAAATAAATAATATATACTGATCATTGTTTCTATTAATTGTATTTAAAATTATACTTTATAAGTCAGCAGTATACCTACTGGAAACTTATCAATTATACAGGCTCAGCATGTCTGCCAGAACAGCAGAAACTGTGTAGCAGTTGAGGAGTTATCAGGTTTGCTGCATAGTCGTAGTGGATCTTGGTAATAATTATAGAAATAATTTAATTACAGAAAAGAGCAGAGTTATGAAAGAACCTGCATTCTTGTTAATCTGGTTTATATATCCTTAGCTGGATAATGGAAGGAAGTGCAGTACAACAGGGGTAGAGATGGAAACTCAGCCTGAACACTGATTTATACTTGGTACTTGTGGCATGTCCTCGCTGTGTCCTTGCCTTGCAGCATCACAGCTCACACCTGATTAGTTCAACTGTCAATGTGGATATATGATGTTTACCAGTAAGAGGTTTGACTTATGTAATGTAGGCTGAAAAATAATCATGTATTTACTTCTTTAAAAAAATACGAATGCCAATCCCACAAATATGTTTATGCACCTTAAGCTTTCAGATAAATCCAGCTCAGATCCAGACAAGAAAGTACGATAAAAATATTCTTAAAAATATGATTTATCTGACACTAATACATTCATGCATAGTCAAGTTGATGGAAAGGAAAGGAGGCATCCCAGGTGTGCTGCCCTAGGGAAGAAAATGGTCAAGATTTTGGGCGAGTTCGCCTCTCTTGGAAACTCTATAATATCATGATAATTTGATCAAATAAAAGCACTGTATGTTCAAAGACTGCCTCTGCTATACCAGTGATGTCTTACTGAACACATTCTACAACATTTTGGCAAGTCCTATTGTTAACAGCTTTGGATAAATAGTTGGAGCAACTTCCTGAACTTCCTGTTTTTTTTTCTGGAGGATTCTACAGATTCAGTAGGATTACGTCAGCATAAAGACTGATGTAGTGGTATCTATTTCTAGTGTTGATTCTTGTGATTTTTGAGTTTTGATGGGGTGAGCCAAACGTTGTCAGGCAAAATGTCTGCAATGGCATTTCCATACTATCACCATACTATTTGACTCCCTCACAGCCCATGTTAACATAACCTGGACACTGTGAGCTATTTTTTTTCTTTTTGCAACACTCTATGATCCAGGCCCCATTGCTCCACCAGTGTCAGCTAAAGAAAAAGTTGACTTATTTTTAATAGATGTCTCATAATGTAGATGTCATGAATCATATATACCAGGAGGGTCCAAAGTTTCTTTTTTAATTTGAATCAATTTAAAATTGATGGCAGGCTGCAGTTGGCCCCAGGGCCGTAGTTTGGACACCCCTGATATATACATACCAGAAGGGCTCACTGTGTGGGGCACAGTGCCACAGAACTTGTTTAATACAATTTTCCTGCTCATTATCATTTTTCTCTTCTTTTCTTTCTTAATGATAACTTTGGTGTAGGCAGGTCTCCAAACAGAATTAGTTTTTTCATCTTCCTCCTCTAACCACTACTTCTTCTTAATTTTGTATTGGTTTACATACCCATTAAATGAACCTAACCACACTAAAAGGCCTTAACACCTCAGCTACTATGTTTTTCCACCTTTCCCTTCTGCCCCTCTATCTCAGTACTGACAATTTCTCTCTTCCCTTTTTGATTTCTCTCCTCTCACCTGTCAGCTTTCATATGTGTGTCATATTAGTGCCTTAATGCCAGATTAGGTGCTTGAGTCAAAGTATGGTTGCTGAGGAGAGGTCTGTGCCACCGTCTTTTGTGAAAGGCCTCTATATTACCTTCAGCCTTTCCGAGCAGAAGGAGCATGAAAAGTGTCTCAACGACAGTCAGATTATTGTTTCCACATGCTTTGCCCTTTCACTTTGAAGATAAATGACAACATTAGCATAAAGAGCCCTTTTAGAGAGGCAGCCATTTACCCTAGCAGAGAGCAGGGGATGACAGCAGGGATGGGGGCGGTGGGTGGTGGGTGGTGGGTGGTGGAGGTGGTGAATGAAGAAGATGGGCTTTTCTTTTTGTCATTCATTGTGGCCTGTAGAACACAGTCAAGTTGTTAAAGAAACCATAGTTAAAACAGCCACTGACACAGGTGCACTCTCAACTAGAAAATGTTGTTTTCCTTTTATAACACGCTAAGAAACAACATAACAATGTTTAAAGCACTTTATTTTTTACTGGATGACTTGACTGCCTCACTTCACAGAATAACTTGTCTGCTCCTGTTGATAACACCCCTTGAGGAGGAATGGAATTTTAAAATCATATTTAGATTTGGGTACAAATCTAAGGGCAATTTTACCAATTTTCCATCTTAACCCTACCTATCTGTATTAGGTATATAGTGTGAAAAATGTAAGCAGTTTTTCTTTAAATGTCCTTGGAATGAGCAGCAGAACTATATATCAAAGCTATTTCTTTTTTTTGCAATAGGAATGTGCATGGGATCTAGAAGGATCTATTGGGTAATTTGATTTTGGAAGCTGTGGGGTGCAGTGGCGCTCTTTTGGCTCTTAGATTGCAAATTATTTTCATTTCCAAAAGCAGAGACGACATCAAAAAACATCAATAGTGAAGAAGACATTTTTTTTACTGTATACATATATATACATATATACATTTTACAGTGTTTTGCTGACTTGAGGCCTATATAGGGTGGTTAGCTGGAGGAAAGCTGTGTATGTAGAATGGAGGATATACCTGGATTATTCTGGAACAATTAACATCAATGTGATCTGTTTATGTTTAATGCTGCTGCCATTCAAACAGAGGTTATGTGTGTACTTTGTATGGAAGTTTTGACCCTCACTTGGACAGAACTATGCTGAAGAGCTCCTTCAGGATCTCCACTTTTTCTTCAACCCTTCTTTGTTTTGCACAGAAAAACAAAAAAGAGAAAATAAATAGTTAATGAAGCCATTGCTGGGAGAATAGAATCAGCATAGCTTACACATTTTGCAGCATGAGTGGAAAATAAAAAGGTTGAAATTCATCTCAAATGGGGCCAGTGCAGCTAAAGCAACAAGCTAATGTTAAAGTGAATACATTTATTTTATTAACAAGAAGCCCTTTATTATTCTCACATACAATTGTGTTATGTTTGTAAACCCCCTCATGCCACAAGATCATGTGGTCAGACAATCTCACAGTTTGAGTTAGAAACAGTAGATGAGTTAGAAACCACCACTGAGACATCATCCACTCACGTGTGAGGACAGGCTAGGATCATACCATTATGAGCAGGATGGAAGGTTGTAAACACTCCCAAGAGAGCAAGTGTACATACCTGGTACAGGACAGGTTTTCAGTGAGAGACCTGGAGCCGGTTTTAAAGACAAGCGCAACAGGAAAAATTGAAGAAATGACCAAAAGCTGAGAGAAACTGACTTTTATGAAAACACTACGTGAAAAATTGCTGACATATACACCAACCACTCACAGAATGCCCAGAGTAATACTAAATAAAGAGCCATTTGGGAACTGTAAGAGCCATCTTTTCTAGGGGAGCAGAGCCAAAGGCCTAATTGAAAAAGAGCTGGCCCCATCAGTAATATAAGACTTTGTCAACTTGGTGATTGCAACGTGTCCCTGTCTCCCTCCTGGAATGCTGGTGCCAATTAGGTACCAAATATTGGTTTAGATTGGATGAATAGTATTTTGTGATGGTTATATTTTCCTTTTGCCCTGTCATGGTATCTGCTATCCTCACCACTCTACTGACTGCTGACCTAACATTTTACTTTGGCACAGTTTAGTTAAACCTAAAAGAAAACATACTTGTATGCACAATTTGTGGCTGCCCTTCTTTGTTATGCTCCTGATGAGCACTTGTCTTGGTCTGCATTTTTGTTTCTCTTACATCAAATTTGTCAAAGTATTACTAAATTCGAAGAGACAATTAACTTTAGCCATGTATTAAAGATTGAAAATAACATAAAAGCACTCTGTAAGTTGGCAATAAATTGCATTTTTGTTTTGCTTGCATGATGCTCGGCACTGTACAAACAGTAAGGAGGCAAATCTAGGAGAACCAATCAGGAAGAGGCTGATTTAGATGGACACCACGGCTTTCAACACATGCACACAGTTTTAGACTGCAGTTCTTGAAGCTCTTGTCCAATTGTGTAATGGAAAAATATTAGCAGAATTAAACTGCTGTGATTATGTAGAGGCTGGCACGGATTTCTGTTGAATTAATCAACTAGGGGTTGAGACAGTTTACTTCTCTATGGTGTAAAGCTAACTGTACTGTAAGGCGTGTATCCAGTATAAACAGGAATGTAGGTTTCGCTGTACTAAATTATGGGGATGATTGTCGCTGGGCAGCTGCAGCTACTTAGTTCTGCTTTCTGGCTGGAACATCAGTGGCGTAATTATGATTCCATGGGTTGGGGGTACTAATGACGGGCCCTGTTTGGTATAGTTTGCACTGTATTTTTTCATTGCGCTGTATCGTTCATGAGGGGTGCAGGGCTAATGACTTTTACATGTACAATAAGGGTTACTCATTTTTTTTTTCATGAAAACATCAGTGAAGGTGATATATTTTTTTTTTATCAGAGTGATATTGGGGAAATATTATATACTAATAAACAACTGACGGCAAGTAGGTGGTATTTTTGTAGCAATATGACAAATTAAAAAAACAAACACATCCTTAGCTGGTTGTACATATGTAACTCATTGGTATAAGTATGGCTATACATAAATAATCTTTTGTATTCTGTATCTGAAAACAACTACACATGAAACATCAAATGGAGGTTCGGCTATTTGCATATTTGCAGCCATATGATAAATAATTTAGAATAGATATATCAGTTACAAAGGCTCAGCTGCAAAAATATGAGCCACTTATACTGATGAAAGAAAATTATGTTGGCCTTTATGATTTATAAAGGTAATGAGAGAGAATTGCTGACCTCAGACCACATGAATAGGCAAACAATTGCCTTCATACAGACTGACTGAGCTACAAAGATCCGTCTGGGCAGTGAGACGACTGAATTCATCATATTAAGTAAAGCAGAAAAAAAATGTTCTAGAAGGCTTAATAACTTTCATTATTTCTCCATTAAGACATTAAGATTTGTTATGGTTACAATTAAAGTTTAAAAGAGAGAGAGAGAGAGAAATTAGACTCTGTCCAATAAGAAACACAAAAAAAACAGTTTTTTTTTGTTTGTAATTTATTAAGTGAGGCTGATCCAGAAACTTTTAACCTAAAAAAAAGTCCATTGTTTAAAAGACATCATGGGATATTAGCTTAGATTGAAGCTAAATACATGCTGGTGGCACGTAATGAAGGTTAAATACATGCCGATGGCTGCAAGTAAACAATGCTAATATGTAGTATATATATCAGTGGAGCATTATAAAAAAAATTAAAAAAAAACATACATGTCATGATTCATACACAGACAGTTTGTGTTTGTAAAAGAGGCTGCAGTTTCTGTGAATTTAAGCTAGAAGACTACAAAAAATGTCCTGGCGTTATAAAAGACAATGCAAAATATACCAGAAACGGCGAGGAAAAAAAAAAAAAAAAAAAAAAAAAAAAAATGTTACATTTAAAAATAATGCAACTCACAAGCCATGGAGGAAGCCAAAGTGTCTTATATCTCAGAGAAAATTCTGAAGATTGCTCCTGAGCATCTAACCATGAAATCTCTAACCATACATACAGGAGCTTGATGTTGAAAAACAACATTCAGAGGTATTAAAAAGAGCTTTATAGAGCTGCTGAAATTAAGTTCAGCGTTTGAATACTGAGGTGTTTATCAGTGGCCCTCTACCAACAGTTCAATGAGGAGATGAGAAATTCAGCCGGCAGATGATGATTAACAGATGGCTCAAAGAATCGTGTGCTGCTCAATCAATAAACTTTATTGATAATTTCAACATCATTAAGGAACGCAGGCACCTTTTCAAAGCAGATGGTTTTCCCCTCATAAATCAAGAGTACAGTTGTTGAGCTCCAGCATATTTAACTCCGTGCATCAGACACTCACAGCCCCTCTCAAGGACAGGAGGTGAGATAATCCAAAACAACAGATAAGACGAGAAACAGAGAAGGACTGGCCATGGAAGACAGCAGAACCAGGACAAGGCTGCAACGTCATCATGCTCCCCCCAACAACAGGAGTCTCCTCAAACAACCCAACAACAAGAGCCTCACCCAGCCCCAACTGGCCCACAAGAGGAATCCCATACCCCCAACAGGAGAATCCCAGTTTTCACCTCGTCAAACCCCACCCAACCTCTTACTCTCTCCAATCAGTCTGGACTCCTCACTTCTGGATTTCACCCACTAGATAAGAAAATCTTGTCAATTTTGGAATCCAACTTACACACCATCCAAATCCCATATTTTCTTCCCTGAACCTCCCTCATCATCCAGCCTCTCCCATGCCGCCCCCTTGACCTCGACCAAAACTCACCAAGCGCCCCATAAATCATCTTGTCTGTGAGTCTGACTGATGTGTGTTGGGTCCAGGCTGCAATACTTACATCAACAATGTTTTCCCCCAGGAAAGGTCAGGGCCCTATAGAGTTCAGGTAGCCTTTACAATCCCTGTGATGACAGGTAAAAGAAAAGTAGCTAAATTACTAAGAAACAACAAGGGTTTAATCACATCTGCCAGATCTCCGGACTTTAGTTTCAAGCCAGAGTGCATAAGAAAGCTGGTGGAGTTGCAATTTTGTTTAATAATTCCCTCCAATGCAAACAGGCTTATAATGAAAGTTTTGCCTCTTCAGAACAGAAAAAAGAGAGAGTCGAAAAGCTGAAGGTAGCTGGCAAAAAACAAACCTCCAAGTTCATTATGAGATCTACAGAGAGAGACTCAGTATTTGTAATCTGGCACTAAGAAATGCAAGGCAGTCCTTTTTCTCTGAGATCATTGCTAAAAACAGCAATAATGCATGTGCCCTGTTTGCAGTAATGAACAAGTATAGGCCCATATCAAACTTTCCATTCTTAAGTAAAATTATTGAAAAAAATAAAAAATAAAAATGCTTTTCAGCAACTGTAAAACGTCTGGGCCCTAAAAAACTGTTAAAATGTCTTTCAGTCAGATTTTTGATCTCACCAGGGATTAATCTTCCCTTCAAATAATTCCTAAATTGATTTAAAAAACAAAAGCTCAGACTTTTTGGCAATGTCACACAGTCCCCAAAAAATCACTTCAATTTGAAGCTTCAAACAGCAACAGTAGAGCACACATTTTTCCCAGGCCGTTTTTGCTGCCACCACTGACATCTGACCATACTTCACACTGAATAGCACCTTTCACCAAAAACAAAGATTAGTGGAGTTATGTAATATGATGATACTGTGTCTTCCTCCTTCATTTTGTATGCGCACACTGTTAAGAGCCACATCACTTTCAGCAGCCTGTTAAATATGCACATCCAGCACAGAGCAGTTCTCTGTGGAGGATGAGGAGAATGGAGTTTGACACCAGGCAGTGTGGGAGAGATGAGCAGAGCCCCCGATTGGTGTCAGTTATGTAAGTCTGCATTTACATGGCAGCGTGTTTTTTTTTTTAACACTTTAAATCACATTCTAGCTTTCTGATGAAAAAAAAAAAGAAAACCAAAACTTGAGCATCAGAATTATTTTTATTGCACTCTGAAAAGGATGTTAAATTAGGACCTCCGCATTTTATTTTATTTCATTGGCAATGCTACTAAGACTATATATATATATATTATATATTTGTTTGTTTTTTTCTGAGAGAAAAAAGCATCTATATTTTAGCTTTTAAGAAAAGTCTTAGTAGCATTGCCAGTGAAATAAAATATATATATCTAGCACAGAGCAGTTCTCTGTGGAGGATGAAGAGAATATATATATAACTCCAAGCACACAATTTTATGTTGTGATCTAACGTTTTTATTACACCCATTTCATAAAGCAGACAACATCACAACAATATTAAAAGAAAAAAGAATAAAAAAGATAACACAAGGCAGAATTTAAACAATGCTCATCAAATATAATATCTAAGATCTCCCTCCTTATATAACACTTAATCCATCATGCACTGAAAATAGTGCAATGCAATGCAGAGTAAAGACAATTATAATCAGAAGATGAAAATAAAATGTATCTCTCACCACATGCTGGCTTTGATGGAGCCCAAAAGGAGGGGGTAAGAATGTCCTTCTCTCTCCACTTCCACAACCCTCTATTGTATTCACTTCTTCTCTCCTGAAATCTCAGACAGTTAAATTAGTTATTAGGAAAAGTAGCACAAAGCATCTTGTGATGCACTTTCAACATTCAGGATATAGACTGCATTAAACAATCTACACAGTCAAACCAGGTATTAAAAACAATATGGACACCAAATACTGGAACAAATCAAACCTCTGTTCAACCTGTTCCTCCAACCTTTACTACAACAATTATTACAATATTTGATAAAAACAGGCTGCAACAGAGTTTATACGTTAATTGACCAGAGGGAATATTCAATCATCAAATTCTCTGATTAATTTTCTGAAGCTAGTTTTAACTGATTACTTGACATCTGGCCTTCTACATTATAGTGATTGTTACTTTTAGGCTTTGTTCTGACTCACTTCTTTCTCTCTCCCTCTCACAGTTTTCATAATTACACACATTGCTGGCTTCCACTGCACTTCCACACACACACACACACACACACACACACACACACACACACACACACACACACACACACACACACACACACAC
>JAOWBC010048326.1:0-18338 GCA_028566105.1 Hypoplectrus providencianus
AAAAAATTTGCATAATTGTGAAAAACATGCCTATCTTATTACAAGCTGAGGCCTTCATAAAATGCAAAACAATCATATCCACATTACTGTCAGCATCAGTGGTTGATGCTCCACCTGTACATCTCAAATACTCCTGTACATTTTTCATGCCCATTTCATGTCTCCATTATTCATGCGTCTTCCCGTCAACATTAATAAACGTATACAATTCCGACACCACTCAAACGCAGCATCACTCACAGGTCTAACAAGACATTTTAAACAAACCTGAACACGCCCTGAGAGCTTCTTAAACACAAATCCGTACACTGTGTGATAATAAAACGACTTCCTGCCACATAAAACATCTGAGCCACTCATTATTGTTCCATGGATGAAAGCCTCTATCAAAAGTTCAACATCTCACCTGTTTGTTTTGCAGTCGAGAGGAGAAGATGCGAGGTAAAACCTTTGTGTGTCTTTGTGACGGCTGGAGACTCACCTGGGAGTGGGGCGTGGCCAGGCCGTATCTACCTGTCCATCTGTGGGAGTCAGAGAAACGCGTTTCCCAGCCGCACTGTGTGACTCTGACTCATCGGTTTCACACGAGTCAACAAGGGAAAAACTCAAACGTAAGGCTCCAAAAAAAGAGAACAAAAAAAGCTATAAATTAATTATGTGGACAGGTATCCCAACACTGACACATGATGAAGTCACAACGAGGACTTTTGCATATTTTTACTTTACTCATCATGATAAATTAAACAGTTTAAAACAGTGCATTCAGTAAGTTTCGGCTTGGATTTGTCAGCTATCATATAAACAGGTGTGTTTCTTTCCCAGTCAAGTCCAAACACCTGAAGCGATCGCAGATGGACTCGGTTAAAACATCTATGATCATCTGTAATAATGTAAGCGTCATACTGGACGATTTTTAAAGCATATCTAACTGTGATTAAGCTGAGTGATAGTACAACGGTGATATGTTTTATTATGGTGGGAGGGTCATCTTTTTTGTAGCATTGTCCTCCTTTTTATTAAAATGACAATGGAATTATTTATTTAATTTTTACTTTTAAATGTACATTTCTTGGTAATTATCAACCCAATAAAGATACATGATAAAAGAATAATAATAGGTTAAGCAGTAGATTCAGCTGTATTCAATGGCTGAAAACGATGTAATATTTTCCTTTTTGCAATATTAATATGCAGGTATCTAGTTAAAATATTGTAATATTTTCTCTGAATCTCCAAGCCCTCATTATATATGAATTATTATGATTACTGATTTTATTTAATCCAATCACCTAGTAGTAAGACTATTTGTTGTCAGAGTTAACGTCAGATGACACTTTTTTTTTTTCTTTTTATGTTCGGTGGTTATGACGTGTGAGTGTACTCCAGGGTGAGGTCAGTTCACTGTCACGTCACTGTTTGGTGTTATCACAAATATAACTGGGTGCGCTCTAAAACCCAGGCCAGCACAGTGCAGGTTGGGGCTGTTTGGGTGTGGTTTCCACTTGGAAGAAGCACATGATGCTTATGCTGACTTGAATCCAATCCTTATCTCATACCTGCTCAAAGGGCCAAGTAGTGCAGAAGTTGTTGTAAAAAGTGACAGGAATGCAGAGATGTTTTCAGCTACCAGACTTCTGTCTACAATTGAAGAAAAGCAAACAGTGCTACCTCAACAAACACCAACTTAGTTAAGGCACAGTTGGAAGAAAAAAAAAATTACATTTTAGCAGCCTTTACAAAGCAACACGTTGAAAGAAAATGTTTCTCTAGCCTTTTATTATCAGTTATACATTTATTAAACACATGTTGAGCTCTGCAGTATTTTATTGCACATAAAAAGGTAGCATCGAATTAACAACTCCACCCAGAAAAATAAATATGAAGTTCATTAAACAAACTACACAGCTGACATCAACCTGGCTTACTCTGAAGCATTTCAAATATTAATGACATAATAAGGACATGGCAAACAGTTACTTCTCAGGACATTTCTGTTTCTGTGTCATTCCAGTTATCTAACAGGCGATTATTTCCCACCTGGAAAACATTAAACATTACATAATTAAAACAAATGGATAAAATAATGTCTTCCCTTTATGTCTTCTCAGAAGGATTTATTTCCTTTATCGGTTTGCTCCTGCTGTTCAAACTCAGATTGGTTAAAATTGTCATTACATTGCAGCAGGCTCTTCTCTTTAAGAGTTAGTTCCAGAATATTTACAAGTAACTACCACATAAAGCTGCTGCCAGTAAAGTGACAGTTCACCCAATTATTAAAAAAAACAACTCTCTATTCCATTTATTAATGTTGATTGTTTTGGTGTTAATGATATGGCAACTCAAAGTAAATCTGAAAAATATGACATAATTAGACCTCGTAGTGAGCATTTTCATGTGAATGCTGCAAAAATACAAGACTTAATAGCCAAAAGATTGCAAACTGATTTAAAATTTGATTTTGAAACTAGCAAGTAGATAATAAGAACTTCATGTAAAGCTTGCTTCTGTATTGGTGCAAAATTCTCATTGTCTAGGTTGTTTTGTAAAAATATAGCCGAATGCGATCATTCAATAAAATAATACCGACATAAACAAGCCAAAACAAGACACATAAAACGTCACACATCAGACTGAAAACCTCCAGCTAAGGGTGAGTGGGGGATGGTTTTGTTGCAACCCTGACACCAAAATAAACAAATATAACAGAAAAAAACTAATGCTACACTGCATCATAGTATATTTCTAAGGCATCGTAAATAATAAAGGCACTTATCCCTAACAGTATCTACACCTGGTCAGAAAAAGTTCTTGAGTTTCAATATGAACCAACACACTTTGGTGACACTTTACAGTCTAGATTATAAACTTTTGAAAATACCTTCTACTTATTTATTTGATTAATCTAAAACCTGTCTATCAACATACATAATTTCATTAAATCTTTGCATTATGTTTTCCTAAAGACAACATGGCCGTTTCACACATTGGCACAACAGCCAGAGAGCAGATACTTTATATGCCACAAAGCCACAGTTCCTCTCAGTAGTGTTAATAATGTGCAGATTCAAGAAGTCAGATCCCTAAACTTAAAGTCCAAACGTTTAAGAAACTAAAGTATTTCTTATTCAAAAAAGGCCTGCGTGTAGTTAAGTCATAGTTCTAGCCACCTCATACATGCTGACAATGCTTAGGGTCTGAGCTGCTACTTATTCTAGGAGTCTCATAATGCTTGAATTTTTCCTCTGAGACTTTTCAATAGCGCTTAAAACAGCTTAAGGCCTTTTCTGGTTTCTATCAGACATATTCTCTGTTCTCGTAGTCCTTTTTAATGGCCTTCTTAATGCGGTCGATTTCGTCTTCACTTGAGCTGTCGTACTTGTCCTCTTTGTCTTTCTTCTCACTGTCTGTGGGAGCTGTATTAGTGTCTGCATTGTTGTTTTCCGGTGTGGTGGCCTGCAGCTCCTCTCGTATCCCATTGAGCTCCACCAGGCCTTCATGCAGCTGCGTCGCCACCTCCCTGATTTTGGCAGCGAACTCAGACTTGGCCCCCTTCTTCAGTTCTTTGGAGTCTTTGGCAACAAAGTAGATGTCCATCCCCACGAAGAGTCCGGTAAGCACACCAGTGGCCATGCTGGCGATCTGGACCGCTCTGGCTGCCGTGCTACCCGCCACGTTGGCGATCTGCACCACACGCATGATCTCGTTAGCGTTGATGAGGATCGCCTTTCCTGCCATGGCGCCGTCCTCGTAGAAGCTACTACTGAGCACGGGGAAGTCCCGGTTGTAGGCGTGCTTTTTCATCTTGATCAGGTCGAACCTCTTCAGGTTCTCGATTCCCTGCTTGACGAATTTCAGGCACTTGTTGAGGTCAACCATCTTTTCCTGATAATCCTGCACAATCTTCTCCACCTTCTTGCGGTCCATCGAGTTGTTGACCTGGTTTGAGATGCCGGCACCTGCTGATGTCAGACCGCCCGCCGTGGCGACACCCAATCCCACCGCTGTAACAATCAGTGAGGCTCCCATGGTGACTGGGGCCAGGGCGAGGCCAGTGATGGTGCACACGCCCCCGATGGCGCTGGTGGAGCCCCCAGTGATCTGAGCGATCTTTGTGTTCTTGCTGAACTTGTCCAGGCCGTCTGCGATGCTGTTGAGGTCGATGACATGCTGCCAGAGGCTCTCAGCGCGCTCTGAGAACAGTTTGTTGAACACACGGATGCCCTTCTGCACCTTGTCAGCGGTCACAGCAAACGCCCTGAGACGAATAAGAGTGATTACACAGAGCACAGTCGCTATATCTCTCACTCAGACCAGCATATGTAGCAGTTCAAAGTTATATATAAAATAACAAACTTCCTCTTGAAAACTAGAGGTGAATACATTTACTTTTATCTGCTCTTCTGTTCTGTTTCTGTTCTCCTTTTTTGGTGTCAAGTAAGACTTTTTACATGTGCATATTTTAAACCTTAGTAGCTATCTGCATTCAGAAATACCACCAGAAAAATATGGTGAACAGAGCCTTTAAATGTCACACAGAGAGGAAATATTATGTCAGTAATAGCCTTAACTTACTTGGCCTCTTCCTTTTCTGTCATGTCCTCATCTTGAGGCGTGTCCTCCCAAGCTGAGAAGGTAAGAAAGAATAAAAAAAGAATTATATTTAATCTTCTCATAATGTCAAATATATATCATGGCAAAAAAAATGGTAACACTACAACATCCAAAATGTCTTTCATCTTTTAGCATTTCTTTATGGAACTGGCTAGGAACTGGCATTACAGTCTACAAAGCATACTGTAATGCTGAGATACTTTGAGATAATAATACAACTTGCTCTTTTATGATAAATTATAAGAGTTTTATACTGCACAAAAGAGTATTGAAGTGAAAAACAAGGCCACAATGACTGAAATGTGAAAGGGAAAAACTGGCCTGAAACTACTTGAGGTTGAGTGTCCGTTATTATTTGTGGCCCACTCGAAGCTTCATACTTTAGTCATATGATGTAAATGGTGTGAAATGAGAGAAGAAAATGGGCCCAAAGCAGCCAAACAAAGTCTGTGCATTTAATCTGTAACTCACACTCCACTGTGTCCCACCACTCCATAAGATCCACATCCTGAAAGAAACCATAAGATTAACATTGGTTTGCATGTTTTATTTGATGTGAAGAACAAGATTTAATTAATATTTTCCTCCAGAAACAAACCTCTCCATCTTCAGGTTGTGCTGGGTCGATGCGGAAGTCTTCCAGCTGGTCAAACAAGGTTCTACCGCCACCTTCACCCTGAAACAACAGAAACAACTGCTTAAAGTTTCAATACGTGAGACTTTTTATTTCCGTATAAATACAAAAATGAGTGTATGTGAGTGAGACAGAATGGCTGACAAAGATTAAAAGAAAAACTTCAAATCAACTTATGAAGTGTGACATATTCTCAATTTCACTTTTACACTGCATACACTCAGAAAGAGAGGAGGAACTGATGGTTAAAGGGATTCCAAATGTACTGCTGGTTTTGCAGAAGTAAAAAGTAACTAAATCTTCCATGGGCACTTAGAAAAAGGAAGCAGAGAAACAAGTTTGGGCACATTGCAACCTAATCTCACCTCCTCTACTGTGCTAAGGACACGCACAAACACTGTGCGGTGGTGTGGGGGTGGGTTTCATGTGGAGAGTGGAGGGGGAAAATAAAACACAGGTTGACTATAATAGCCTCTGTTGGGAGCTGATAAGACTCCCTGGAGACACATATATGAAAGAGGTTGTTTATAGGGATGGGTCAGGTGACTGAACAGACTGTTGTAATCCTCAACCACAATGACGAAGACTGAAGGGCGACAAAAATAGTGACGTAGAGAGGGTGGGAAAATGTAAAGAGTTACCTTTAGTGTAAAGCTGAACAGGATTGAGAGGAAAGACACAGAGAGGAAAGATCAGATAGAATTTGTCTCATTCAGTGTGATTTTCTCTACCTCCGCTGTGCTGCCTTCAGCTCCATTCTGCTCTCTCCTTTGTTTAACTTTGCCCTGCAACAAATTAAAACACACCAAAACATACAATTAATCATTTGTACTATCAAATATTATGATTTGCAATATCAATATAAAATATTGGAAAGAATACGGTTTCAAACACCCCATACAGATACAATAAATTACAGTTAAAAAAATAATAAACTGTGGACAAAATATAAACAGAATAAATCACTTATTTTGAATTAGCTGTTAATTCGCCAGTTCTGTAATTCGGTCATTAATGTAGCATGTGCTTGGAATTTTTGCTATGCTGACTCAGTAACCTTGCCAAAATATCATGCATATTTGTGTTCTTTAGTTCTTTGGATAAATCTGGAAAAAGTCAATGTTGTTTTTCTTCTTCACCCTCTTCAAGTTATGAAATTCCAAACGTAATAATTGAATTAAGTATTAATTAACTTAATTTGCAAATAATAACAAGCACTTAATCCCTGACATGGGAGGAGGTGGTGTTCAGCGCTTTGTGTGAGCAACATGTTGTCTGACGTCGGCCAGAGCGGTCTACTCAGATTCTAGTTTGTCCAGTTCAGTGACATGCAGAAACAAACTATCTCCATGGTGATATAGATACTCTGTCTTGAGCGAAGAAAAAAAGAAAAGAAAAATCATCTGATTGTTTAAGATGCAAGGATGCAGATAGTGTGACAAGATAAGTGGTGTAAACTGTTTAACATGAGCAGTTATAACATTGTTACAGGAGTAATTGTAATTGGTGGGGTGTTCAAAGTTATTGTGTTTGTGTTGTTAACAAAAAAGGAAAGAAATGTCCATGCAGGAGGAAACAAGTTTGTACATGTCACATGTTTGAGTGTTACCTTGACCCGAGGCATGAAGGGATTGTGTTTCTTAGGTTTTCTGACTTTGGTCTGAAAAGAAAAGCAGAATTACAGTGTTACTCTGAAGAAAATAAAGTTGAAACTTTTTCTTCAGTAGCATTGAAAGTAAAATAATATTCTTCTGCTGATGACCATCAACATAGCAACCAACCAATTTTTCACAAGCATTATGTTGAAGAAATAAGTCAAGAGACCTCTGTTTTGTCGTTGCCATCTTTGGATGAAGAATCATCTTCTTTCAGCCCTTCATCATCAGACTGAGCCTGAGGTAAACAAACAGTGTGAACACAGTAATGAAATAAATGAGCACCATGGGGAAATAAGTAGCACAAGCTTTAATATGAGCTCCTTCCTAATTTAAAATAAATTCAATTCTAAAATTGTGTCAACTTTTTAAATGGACAAGGTAATAGAAAGTATAGAAAATATAAACAATTTAAGAAGCTGAAAGGAAGAAAAATGTCTTCAGGAATGTTATATATACCTTGACTCCAGTGGCTGACATAAAGGGATTATGGCGCTCTTGTCTTTTGGCCTTGGTCTGTAAAAAAAAATCGGCACAGTGACAATGTGTAACCGGAGGAACAACATTTCATTACAGCCTTTTTGACGTGTATTCAATTGGTGGAACTGCATCTGTGCTGAAAGTATTCTATAGTCCATAAACACAGATCTGCCCCTTCTGTCTATACGTCAATACATATCAGGACGATTTAAATATTGAGTTTGAAACACCATCTCCATCATGCAGCTTTAATTAAGATCTGGAGCAATATATTTCTGAAAATATAAAACATAATTCGGCAGTACATATAAAGACAATTTCATCACCCTTCAAAAACAAGATTAAAGTTGGAAACTGTAAGTCAACAGGTCGAATGGCACTGTGACTGACAATACCCTGATGTTGCCACAAGTGATTTGCATGACCTGATAGAAGTGATAAGAATGAAGCAGGAACTAGCAGGAACAATGAGATCCTGGCTGAGAACATGCAGCTAATACTGTTAGTTGTTTTCACCTGCGTGGAGTAGCAAATATGAGTTCATGCTGCACAAAGATGATTAAAAAGTTCTTAAGACTCACATACATACGCACAGTCAAGCTCTACACCAGCCACTGTTTATCAATCATCTTTCTGAACTTAATACAATAGTAAGATCAGTTATTATTGCAGTTTGACAGAATATTAAAGAGATTAACTTACTTTTTTCCCCTCTGTTGGCTTCACCTCATCTCCCTCTTTGGCTTCAGCAGATTTATCATCGAGGCCTTCATCATCTGATCGGCTCTGCAGAAAATTCAACTCAATTACAAATGTTTCAAAAGTTTTTACATGTGTGTAATGGTATTTGTTGGAATATGTGCTTGTTTTTGTGCTTACACTAGAGTTTGACTGATTTATGCTGCAAAGCCATCAACAATGAATGTAGCCAGTATATAGAATATAACACAATAAAGTTTATTTAATTCACTAAAGAGTCTTAAAATAACAACTCAGTCACATTCTAAATCTAAGATCTAAAAAATCTAAGTTTCCCTTATCACACTTGACTGACTGTTGTAATTCGATTAAGTTTAACCAGGAGCAATAATAATGGTCATTTGAAACATTAAATGCTAGATATATCACTAGGATCTTATACTGTGTGTAACTGATGGCTGTGCTTCTGCTTTTGTCGTGCTATGCTGTTTAGCCTCAAAATTAAACCAGAACAGTTTTCCTTAATCATTGCTTAAAATAAATCAGTATAATTAACACACTGATAGTCATCAAGTCAGTAATGACAAGATACAGAAACATTAAATAACCTTCAAG
Organism: Hypoplectrus providencianus; assembly: GCA_028566105.1. Classification (NCBI taxonomy): domain Eukaryota; kingdom Metazoa; phylum Chordata; class Actinopteri; order Perciformes; family Serranidae; genus Hypoplectrus; species Hypoplectrus providencianus. Next base: position 8,695 of record JAOWBC010048326.1, read on the forward strand.
AGGCAAAATAAAGGTTGTTTTTTTTGTCTAATGATGGACAGGGATACCTTTCTGTACCTAACAGATATCCTCAAATGTAAACTTTACCTGCTTATCCTCAGTGTCTCCTGCTGTTGCTTTGGTGTATGAGGACGTCGTCTTCATCTCCTGCAGAGAGAGCACAGCCTTAAGCACACAAGAAAGGAGACAGACGGAGAAGAAGACATAGAAGCCTCACTGAGTTGTGTTCGAACCTCTTTAGATGGTCTGGGTGGGACTGTTGGAGTTTCACTTCTGTTCTTCCTCTCACGCTGGATCATGTTGCACACACATACAGAGTCACACAGGAGGAAAAGAGGTATGATTATGAGCAGATGGGATTTAAACCAAAGTGTGGAGAAGGAGGATATGATGGAGTTTGAGTAGGAGGAGTAGGAGCAGCATGAAGAGGAAGGGTATTTCTGATTGATCGGTTGTGCGTGTGAGGTCACTAATGACTCATGGGTCATGTGAAACACAGACTGACCGGTTTCGGTTTCTCTTCCACGAGTCTCTGGTTCTCCTTGAGCGCCTCCATGTCTTCGCTGTCTTTCTGAATATAGGACAATAAATATGAGCTATTAAACTGTATCAACTAAAATCTGATTGTGCACCTGTGCAACAGTTAAAGGACCACACCAGTTTTTTTGCATGTTAAACTCACATATTTGGTGATCGAAAGCAAAAGCATTTCTTGAGTCTCAGATTTCAAGATGAGTTTTTCGTACTTTTCCCTGCAGCTGTTAGCCATTTAATTCTGTTAGGCATGAAATCAAATGACTATGGAATTTGTTAAAGCTGTGAAATTTCTGTAATTTCTCCAAATTCTCTATATTCATTTTTGTAAGTAGCACAGAACTAAATGCAAAACAACAGGCAGTAGGGAAAAACACTGAAAAATAAACTTGGGTAAAACATGCAAAATGACTGGTAAAGTAGTTTAAATGTGCACATTAAAATCCCCCAAAACCCCAATAAACATCAACACCATCACCTTTATAGCAGTCACAACTACAGTGACGTTGTGCGCCATTAGACATATGATCCTGATTATCTCCCTCCCCACCTTCACCAGGACCAGACACTATCAACAGCATAGTTACTTTATGTGTAGAGCGGAATGGATTCAGTTTGGACATGGCTCCAGCCATGGCGCTCTGAGGGGAGGACACACCATCCAAAGATTTAAGGAAAAGCCTCAACATGTATATTTGTAAGCTGCATGTCTGCTGATTTCTGACAAGAAAAGCTAAACTAGGTTTGAGGTCACTTTGAGCACCAGAGCCCACTGCTGCATTGATGGGACATTGTGGCAAATTTGCAAATTAATTTATAAATTAACTGAGTTTTCATGAACATTAGAGCATTACCACCCTGAGAAAAGTGAATTATGTCGATTGAGAGAACTGAAATATTGAGGATTTAAATGTTTATTTTACTTAGCGTGTATTTCATCATTTATAATGTTGGTTTACAATAAATGTATGCTAAAGAAAAGCTACTATCAGCTGATTCATTTAGAAATCCTCTCAGTACTGATGAAAAATTTTAGGGCAGTGACAATGCATGCGATCTATAAACAACACCTTAAATATGTTATCACTGTGAGAAACCTGTCAGGTTTCTGTGTTTTCCAGTTTCTCTGCTGATGTAACTAAGTTCCATGAGCAAATGTTTTGCCCCAGTAGCCTCAGGGTTTTCTGACTGGTTCTGTATGTGCAGGAACTTCTGTTACACAGCATTACTCCTCTCTTTCTCCATTGTTCTGCCACTATTCTGCCACTGTGAAATGTGTTAACAAAGGCATAAAAATACCCAAACTTTTTATAAAAACAAGTTTGCCTGGTTTGTGCAAAACAACTCTGAGAAGGAAGCTGTTACAGGTGTTTATGTTTCCCTTTGCTGTTCACAAAAAGTTTGGCATTCCCAACAAGACCAGGCAAGTCAAGTTAAGGTGGACTGCAGACAGTGAGACAGAGCCTGTGGGGGCAATGCTTTCCAAACACTTTAATGCTTGACTAATGACTTTCCTCTTTTTTGCCAAAGCAGGACAAAGAACACACGAGTAATGAATTGTCTGCTGAATAAAAATAACGAGTTAAATGTCAAAAAAGTTCCACAAAACTGATCAAATAACTGGAACAAGTAAATGTCAAAGCACCTGTTTGGACTTCTCACTGCTCGCAGGAAGATCTTCATCGTCTGAGCTGCTCGGCTTGTCATGCTGCGGAGAGAAGACAGAAGCATGAATTACTAAACAAACAGTCCTCTTTTAATACATTCAAACCATTAAAAAATGACACCTTCTTACTTTGTGTGCAGATCGAAATGGGTTCAGCTTTTCCATCGCCTCAGAAAGTTTATTCTGAATATTAAAAAAAATGCACAAAGAGAAAAAAACACAGTAACCACACACAGAAATTGAATTAAAATGAAAACATCAAAACAATTTAAAAATCTTACAAACCTGTTTGTGACTGTGCTGACTTTCTCCATTGTCCAATATCTCCTCAGAGTCAGAGTCGGAGTCTTTTTGCTGCAGATGGAGCCAATATATATCATAAAATACAGACAATGGTAGACACAGTAGAAGTATGAAATCCATATGAAATATGGATTGACATGCAGCAGAGGTTAAGAGTTCAGTTCATCACCTCTTACCTGTTTATCACTGTAGAACGTGCTCTTCATCATCGCAGTAAAACCATTCTGAAATACGACAAAAACATTTTAAAACCAAACTTTGTCCTTACCTTTACCTTAATGTCATAGCAGATACTATTCCTCAACATTTATATTAAAAAATGAGACTTTTTTTTAGCCTATTACTTAAATCAAAAGTTGATTTTCATGCCATGATGTCTCCATATAATCCAAACTCTTTTTAAAGTCACTGCTAAAATGATCCACCTGCTTGGCTTTGGGCTTCTCTGCAGCAGAGGTATTTTCCTTGGAGTCCCCTGAGCGTTCAGTCTTTTCCTTATCCTGTAGCACACAATAAACATTACCATAATGTTACAAACCTCATAACACGACAGACAATGTAATGTACTGGCTGGTAGAGTCATTTATCCAGAATAAAATAACCTGAGATGAGGTGAATGGATTCTTCAGGATCTTTGCTGCGACACCACCCTGACAGACAATCCAAAGCAGTTCAGGTTACTAACTGATATGATCTATTAAATAGTCTTAGTGTTACTGAATGCAAGTGCAAGTTGATCTCTCACCTTTGAAGACTTTTCTACGAGACTGTCACTGCTGGCAGAAAGTTCAACATCCATAGACAAATCCTCCTGAGAAAGGATACAGCACAAGGTCAGAATGTAGCAACCAGAGGGAAAAAAATACACTTTTGATTCATTTCAAACTTGGAAGTTTCTGACTAATGTTTTTACAAAAAAATGGCTCAGTAATCTTACCTTAGATTGAGACTTGGCCATTTTTTTTCTGAACACACCACTAAACATTCCTCCTTTCTCCTGAGGAAAATAATAAGTTACCATTTAATGTAACAACATTTATTGTGATTTTTTAGATGTTTTCTCTCTGACAAACCTCACCTTAGTATTCTCTGACAGATTGTCGTTGCTGCCTGATAGCTCGCTGGGTTCAGACAAATCATCCTGAAGGTGACAAACAAATGTCAAACAATCAATTTTAATCCTGTCCTTATAATAAATAGTACAATGGTTTAATGCTGAGAATATAAAATGAAGCATTACTGCATAAGTGAGATTACCTGAGATTGTGTCCTAGGCTTTGGTGATTTTTTAAACATCCCACTGAACATCCCTCCTGTCTCCTGGAGAGAACATCCCATTATAATATTTTTAAACAAACCTATTCCTTTAATGGAGGAATTGAATCAAGTACGGTCGTCCTCTTACCTTAGTGTTGCTATTCACAGAAAGATTGTCTTTGCTGCCTGAGAGCTCGCCTGATGCAGACAAATCCTCCTGAAGGAAAAAAACAAGCATCCTTGATAAGAATTTTCTCCTCAGGATGTACTACAGGGAGAAGAGAGACCAGATAAATGCAATACTCTCACCTGAGATTGTGCCCTTGCAAAAGGCTTTGGGGATTTTCTAAACATTCCACTGAACATCCCACCAGTCTCCTGAAGAAAAAAGGATAACGGAGGAATTTAACAAGGTATTCTTGTGGCTTGTGGTGTCAGATGAGTTGGCACTGTTTTTGAACCTTGCCCTTCCCATAACACACAAAAACAAAAACAGAAGCACACATTTCCCAACAGTCCGTCCACTGAGTCGAGCTCTATACAAACACCATTGCAATACAGTTACATGATCCCACGGTTCAATGAAACTGCCACACACTCAGACCTGAAAGAAGGATTTGTTGACACATTTCTGATGTGGTTTGTAAATAAATATAGAAATATAGGAGAATAAAGGTTTCTAATTCAAACACAGTCTATCAGTGTCTCTACTGGTTGATCATAGAGACTTACAGGATATAGTTGGACAGAAGTGAAGTGAGTAGAATAAAATCAAGGAAAAAATGGGTAATTAGCATGAGCAACTAGAGTCTGTAGTTTGGCAAACCTCACCTTGTTATTCACAGAAAGATTGTCGCTGCTGCCTGAGAGCTCGCCTGATGCAGACAAATCTTCCTGAAGAAGAGAAACAAACATCCCATTTCTGATGATTTTTTTTAATCATCATGTCCTCATAAAAATAAGACGAGTGAGATTCACAGCTCTCACCTGAGATTGTGCCCTCGCTCCGAACGGCTTTGCAGGTTTTTTAAACATCCCACTGAACATCCCTCCTGTCTCCTACGGAGAGAAATCCCATAATAATTACTTAAATACATGTGTAAATCACATGAAATTAAACCAGTTGTTTGTATTTTGAACTGCTGCAGCTGTCAGATGGACAGACAGGGATTTATGGGCTTTACATGATGGACAGCAAGTCTTCAAAACTGCTGATGCATGCAGGTTCAGGCTTGGGCTCCCAAACACAACAATGACAAAACCACACCCTTTTCAAACTCACAGGCCAGAGTCAGAGTTGACACTGAGGACGATCCCAATGTTCTTTTCGAGTTCAATGTAATGCAATGCATTTTAGGCCTGTAATTCAAAAATATGTGACCATTTTCTATTGATTTTTTTGACAAATTTCACATGCAAAAATTAAATTCAAGATTTAACACTTTCGATATTTCATCACAGTCGTTAGAAATCTTGTTTGTAGATTTTGCATGAGAAATATTTTTCAGCATCAAATACACTGCAGCTGTTACATAGAAAATATAAACACAAATTTATCCAAATGTAATATTTATTTAATCTTTCAGTCTATTTAAATAAATATATATTTTCATAATTATTTATATATGTGTTATATTGTATCTGTTGACATAACTGTGTCTCAGTCTGGTATGGAAGATTCCTTTTTCTTTTGTTTAAGCTGTACCTCGGTACTTTGATTTTGATGATATGCATTTGTATCCACTTTTTTTTTTTTTTTTAAGGTTTTTGAATCACAAAGATAATTTGGCTGATAAGACTCACCTTTGTTGTGGCGTTCTCAGAAGGACTGCCATTATTGTCTGTGAGCTCGATGTCCAAAAGATCCTGAAAGACACAAGATTATCAGTCAGCCTTTAATTGTCAGGTGTTTTAGCTGATAATATTTTCCAGATTATATATCACAGCCTGCAGGAGATGTAATAAATCATGTTTCACCTGTGAAGGCCTCCGGACATGTCCTGGTTTAGATCGTTTCAGTATCCCACCAAAAACACCTGATTTTTCCTGAACAGACAAATGGAGCAAAGGTTTTAGTGTCAAAGAATGAGGAAACTTGAAAGGGAAAGTCTGAAGAACATGAATTCACCTTTGAGGACTTGTTGTCTGTTAAACTGTCACTACTGCCAGACAGTTTAGGATTTTGAGCTGAGAGGGAGGCCTATGAGAAAGAGTAAAAACAAGCTTAACTAATTTTCTAATTAGATTAATTACAAAAAAGGTTTTAATAATTACAAGACTAATGAAAATGATTGGTAATACAGTGTAGGAACGGTAAATAAAGTGATCAGTAAAAAAAAAAGGAAACAACTTTCCTATCCGTTTCAACAAAAAAAGAGCAACCAGAAATATATTTTTTTTCTGTGACCCAAATAACTTCTGTCTTATATAAGCTGTCTCTTTTTTTGTTAACAGGTGTTATTTGTTTTGAATTAAAAAATATTTAGCGGATGAGACTCACCTTTGTTGTTGTGTTCTCAGATTGACTGCCATTATTGTCTGTGAGCTCAATGTCCAAAAGATCCTGAAAGACACAAGATTATCAGTCAGCCTCTGACAATGGAGCATTTTAAATGTGGGTTATTTTAGCTGATGATAATATCTTCCAGATTATATGTCCCTGTGTGCAAGACATGTTAAAGATCATATTTCACCTGTGAAGGCCTCCGGACATGTCCTGGTTTGGATCGTTTCAGTATTCCACCAAAAACACCAGATTTTTCCTGAAGAGAAAAATGGAGCAAAAGTTCTGAGTGAGGAAACTAAATATATGGCAAAAAAAGTCTAAAAACTGTGAACTCACCTTTGAGGACTTGTCTGCTAAGCTGTCACTACTGCCAGACAGCTCAGGATTCTGTACTGACAGGGAGGCCTATTGAAAATTGAGAAATAAAAATAGAAATGTTTGTTCTTTTATACTCTTCATGATTAATTATAGAAAATATTTAGAGAATTACAAAACTTATGAAAAGAAATCAATAATACAATGCAAGAAAGGTAAATAAAGTGATCATGAAAAAAATAAAAGTTCAACTAGTAGCTTATTTGTTGAGTCAATACATACATTTCTATGAAAAATGCCTTAAGGTGATAAAACACAAAGATATTCAATATACCATGAAATTAAAAGAAAAGAAAAAGCAGCCAATCTTACATTTGACATCTTTGTTTTTATCAATAATAATAATAAATTGTAAGTGAAACTGCAGATTGTAAAGAAATGTAAAGCACAGCAAAGTTCAGGAAGAAGTTTCAAACCTGTGGCTGTCCCTCTTTGGTAGGTTTCGGCGTCTTCTTAAACATTCCTTTAAGTACACCTCCTTTCTCCTGAAATATTAACAAATCCGTAGGTGTTCACTGTCACCTTTTTATAAAGTATCCCCACTTCCTCATTTTACATAAAAGAGGATCTGCGAACTAAAATATTGTTGGCAACTAAAAAAAAAAATTTAAGCTTCACCTTGGTGCTGTTGTCGGTGAGACTATCATTGCTCTTGGAAAGTTCACTGCTGACTGATAAATTGTCCTGTAAAGCCATCACAGAGACCTCGTGAGTAGATAAACAATCAGATCAAATCAAATAGTGTAAGTAGTGTATAATTACAGTATTTCATATCTATATACATTTTTCAAATACCAACACTGTAATATCATTGCATACACATCACCAGTACAGATACAGGTGTTGTATTAACTATTAAGTTGAGTGTATTATGAGTATTTCATTGATTTGTATTTAACAGCGAGAGTTAAAAACTTTAACTTCACCTGTGCTTGGAGAAGCGGTTCTGCGGTCTTGGTGGATTTTTTGAACATCCCACCAAATAATGCTGCTTTTTGCTGAATGAGAAGTAAAAAGAAAAGAGAAAATGATACTACTACAAAGTAATTTATGCAGCGATAGCATTTTAAGGGCTGAAAACAGCAAAACCGATCCTTTCTGTGGGTTCAGTCCGTATGAGTGAGTATGAGGCGGTAAACATTCCCTGCGTCGATCTACGACTCAGCAGCACAGCAGCTCTTTGAAACTGGGAAAATACTGCAAATGGTGAAAGGGTGTATTTAATTGTTCACATCTCACAGTCCAGCTCCATGTCCAGATTACAAGTCTGGACCTGAAGCTGGTTTCATGTTTGGACTTGTAACATTGATGATGACAGTAAATATAGAGTGATTGTTCTGTTTCTGAATCTGGTGAACTGATCATATAACTGAGTTTCTTCATAAGAAATCACAAGGAAAAACTGAAGAATTATATTACCAGTACACTGGATAGAAAATAAATGAACCATTGTGAACTTTTGCCTCTCTGCTTTTTATTTTAAATTGATTTCATAAAAAAGGAAATCTGGAAAAGTAACTAACGTTAAAGCTGTCAGCAAAATATAGTGGAGAAAAAATTACAATATTTACCTCAAAACATGTAGTGAAGTAGAAGTACAAAGTTACTTATAATTATAAAGCACTTAGTAATAATATTACTAAGTAATCCAATAATACATTTGAAATTGAAACATATTTTAAATTAATTATTGGATTACTATTAATACTGTATTATGTAAGCAGCAGTTTAATGTTGTCGAGGTACAACTAATGCCCTTAAAATTACTTAGAATACTGTTTTTATGGTTTAATTATGATGTTAATTTGTTTATAGTATGCTTAATATGTTTTTTCATGTTAAATCTCGACTGGAAAAGTTGTTTCTATGGTGGAGTCGAAACATTCACTACATTCCCCTGACTGATATTGGCAGTTTCAGTCAGTGTCACAGATTGAGGTCATGACTGTTAACTCTAACGCTAAATTAGCCAGTTAGCTTAAACATGGCTATTACTGAGTTTAGCGAAGAGGGAAAAACTGCAAATACAGGTTTGAAGAATATTAAACACAAACGTTAGCTACCTAAAGTTAAATTCAAAACACTGCAAGAAAAATATCTACTCACAGCTACGCCTCCTCCTTCACACTCCAGATCCAAATCCAGATTATCGTATCGATCCTGTCAAACAGTAACACACATTTCCAACGGTTAATCAACGTACATGAACCTAACCGACATTTTTTTTTTTAAAAAACTAACTGACGATAGTTAGTCTCGTGAACAAACGACAATAACTTAATCTGTTTTTAAAGGCTGAATTTAAGCGTCAACTCACCATTGAAGCTCCTCCACGCCTGCCCTTGTTTAGTGTCTGATTATTCCGATGGTTAATCGATGCTGGTATTGATTTATCGAGATGTTTCAGGTCTCAGCGAGAGTTTCTGTCCAGCCCCGTGTTGACACTGTCGGCTGTTTCCACTCGCTCAAGCTAGGCAGTGAAAGATCCTCCCTCCACAGTAAAAAAAAAAAAATAATGAGGAAAAAAAGGAAAAACAAACAGGCTGGAGATCCGACACTACCCACGTATCCTTATGACTTGTTTGGGGTTTTTCATAGAGCAGACTGAAACCGGTGGATCCAGTTTTTTTTCTTCTTTCACCTGTGTTGTCTTCAAGGAGAGGGCGTGTTCGTCGCTCTCACCTGGGAGTTTGACTTTAGGCTAATGCTGCCTTCAAGTGCTGGTCGGAAATTTCTGCTTTCCTCTGCCCATTAGTTATTACTATATTAATTCAGCATGAAGCAAAGAAAAAAATATTTAAGTAAAATTAGCAATACAACGGAGGGACAAAAAAAGTAATAGCCCCAGAATATAGTCACCTATAGGAACAAATTTAAAGTAGGTTTGGCCCAAATTAGAAAATTAAAAATATCATTGGATTATTATTTATGATGCATTAATGTTGTCATCGCTTGATTTGTTGATACTGACAGACCTAAAGCATTTTTATCTCTATACATTCA
>JAOWBC010049038.1:0-18245 GCA_028566105.1 Hypoplectrus providencianus
GCCCAGAGCCGGCTGAGATAGGCACAGCCTCCCCGTGACCCGGGATTACCTGGATGAAGCAGTTCAGACAATGAATGTTAAATATATAGAGAGATTATTATAAATACACAAAGGGGAAAATGCAATGAAATTCAAAACAACGCAGTCTTTTGTGGACCAAATATAGTGAATATATAGAGTTTCATCATGTCCAGTCATTGTATGTGTTTACATTCTAAAAAAAAAAATTCCATGAGTGCCTCTACTGAACCTGTCTGCTGTCTGTATTTTATAATCATGTTTCAACTCCTGTCACATTATCTGCATTAAAAAATTCAAAAAATAAATGTTGTTTATTGCTGTTGTGGTTTGGATATGGGCGGTGTATGTGTGTTCTGAAGTGGACTGATCGCTCCTCAGCCAGTGTGTAGATTTCACTGTTTGTGGCGTGAGGTAACCCGTGACAGGAAGTGAAGTCACTCTTATGTGTTTGCTGCCAACAGCTGCCTCAGGCGAAGATAATCACCCACCCCATCAAAGTTACCACAACCTGATATGAACGCTCAGTCTGGTCCTTTTTCTATTCCTGTCTCGTCTTTTAAAGATTAAAACCACAGCAGAGGTTTGTAACCTGTTAGTATTATATCTTCCATGTTAAGATAAATAACTGCAGTGAGTTCCAACAGGTTGGTAATCTTATCTGGAGCAACACAAGATAAAGTTTTTTTGTTTTGTTATATTTGTGTTAAGTGTGTTTGTCAATTAAGTTTAATTAACAAATCTAGAGTTAATGTTTATCACCTTAGTAAACAGCAGCCTGGCCTTTATTTATACAGGAAGTGATGTAACAGCTTTCTAATGTGTGATGTCACAACCAGCAGGTGTCTGTGTACAAACAATAGATCAGGTGTGCAGACATTATTATAATATGACGAGTTTCAGCCAATCAGAAACAGGTCAGTGTGGCGTGTTAAAGTATGTCATGGAGTCACTCCCAGTTTAAACATTGCAGAGGGAATTCCCTGATTATGTAATCACTGCTCAGTATTCAGATCAGACTCATTATTATGGGCTGTTTTAAAGTATTTTGGCAGACGGGCCATTGTCTCATTTTTACTGGTGTGCCCGAATTTATTAATTCTAGTTTACCCAGTTAAAAACAAATACATCATTATAATTATAATTATTCATCCATTATATATATAAAAAAGAAGCTCTTTCAAAGATAATCAAAGTTGCTTACAAGTCCAGTTTTATTTTCCTTTTTTAGTTGGACTGAATGTTTGAGACAAAAATTCAGAGTTTATTTCAAACTGTTATTCTCACTGGGGAAGTTCCATCAGATTTTAATGTTTCACTGAATCCGCCCACTGTTCTGCCAGGATGGTGCAAAGCCACATTTTATTTCCTGACCATACACTGAACCCCTTCCACATACATATGAACTTGTTGAGTCATCACCACTTTGCAAGAATACTGACCTTTACTTCTCTTCCTGTGTAGGTATTTGAAAATTATTAAATTAAAATCACAACAGAAGCTTCGAACACTAAAGTGTTTGTTTGTTTTTATGTTAAAAAGAGAGCATAATGGTCTACTGTCTTTTTACTGTATTTGAATACAGGTAATCATTACACACTGTTTATTTAAAAACCTCTTCCAAGCTTTTGTAGCCACAGCCTTGATTCAGTTATGGTGTGTAAATAAACAGATAGTAAGTGTCAGTTTATCTGCCCGCTGAGACAAAGACTCGGTTATTTTCCAGGAAGACTTTACTATGCATGACCATATTTGGACTCCTCATATGTAAACTCGTTGGAGTGATGCGTTTGTGAGAGAACTGGTTTTGTGAGGCTGGATGGGCCTTTACTGAGAGGAGGAGGTTGTTATTGTGTTTGAACCTGTTGTGGATACACAACAAGTTGCAGGGGGGGAAATAGTTATAAGGAGAGAGTGATTTTACATAGATACAAAAGGCATCAGATTTTCACGGGAAGTCTGATGTCTGACTCATGTGTGGGTTGAACTGTGTGTGTCCGTGTGTGTGTGTGTGTGTGTGTGTGTGTGTGTGTGTGTGTGTGTGTGTGTGTATAATACTGATAAGGTCAGAGTGCAGGAGAGTTGGTAGCAGCTTGATTTACTAGAAACAAGGCTTGTGCAATCAAGAATGATGTGGAAATGTGAAAGTGCTACACTTACTATTTACATTTGTGAAGATAACACCACTCAAAAAACGCATGCAGTCATGTTTGTTTATTGAGCTCATTTTGCGCACTATGTAGTGTAGATACTGTATGAGCAGACACAACTTCAGGGGGTTTATTATTATCATTCAAGGTGAAATCGGGGTCAAAGGTGAAATATTTTAAAGTTTGTTGAAGAGGTGAATAACAATGTTGGCTTCAAATAGTAAGAAGTTGAAATAGCTCAAAAAATGGTAATGGGTTATATTCAGTGGTGGAACATAATTAGGTACATTTTTTCTCAAGTAATGTACTCAAGTATATTAAATGGTTAAATTAGACTTATCTTTACAAAGTTTAAACACTGCTCACATTAATATATTTATATGTATAAGCCAGCAATTCATTCAAATTCAATCTGAGTTGGGTCATTCTGTATAACAGGTACTTTAACATTTGATACTTTAATTACTTTGTACTTTTACTTAAATAAGTTTTGAATTCAGGACTCATACTTGTAGTGGAGACTTTTCACTGAGTGGTATCAGTACTTTGCTTCATTATAGTATCTGAATTCTTGTTCCACCGTTGGTTAAATCAGTGTTTGCCCATAATGTTCAAAGATGTGGAACATATTTGAGTCTCCTTCAGTGGGCCATATTGCTGTTTATCTAGTATATCTTTGTCTATATCTTGGAATCATTTTGTGTTGTCGACTTTGGGTTTGGTTTATCTGCATGCATCAGCTTCAAAGTATTATCTGTCTTTTCATATTCCTTTGTAACTGTAAAATATCAAATGTGTTTCCTCAGTACACGTAGATCAGGAACCAGTTCTGCAGCTCAGTGGTCCAAAATTAAGATCTTTCCTTCCTGAGCCCATATAAACGTATGTGATGTGAATCCTGTATGCTCACACACACAACTCGTGAGTTTATTTTCAGGGTGACACCAGTTAGGGGCTCCCAGTATGCGGACCTTAAGCCATAACAAAGCAACACCTCCTCCAGCAGAGCAGACCGCTACATCCACCAGGCCAGGTCCAGATGAGAACAGAGGGTCAGAGACTGCCAGATGTACCATGTAGCCTCTGTCACCATGTCAAATATACCACCAAATTGAAAAATCTGTCCTGTAATATGATGAGAATGAATTTAATTTCTTGAAATTAGGATTTCTATAAAATGTGCAGGTCCAGCAATATCAAAAAGTCTGAAAAAGTCAGATTGTAATCCAGCCTGTCTCAACTGCAGATATATGAAGACTTCATTAAATACAATCTGTTACTGTGATAAGTAGCTGATAGTTACATTTTGAAACCAATATGAGCATTAATAAACCTTTATTCCTTTAATAGATATTAATAGTTGTTACGGTAATTGTGAGATGACTCCTTGTCGCAGATTGAGAGGATGTGCTGCCACCTGCTGGCAGCGGATGTGTACTGGGACGTGTGTTCATGTTACTGTGTGTATGGTTTTTGTGGTTGTGAAGTTTTATAAGATTTCCGGCCTGTGATTAAAAGGGCACACCATTTAAACTTACTCAGTAAAATACTTACTCCAGTCCTTATTTGAGCAGTTTACATTGTAAACTCCCGCAGGTGGCCGTTTGTGTATGTTGGTCTGACATAAAACAGCATTTTTTTTTATTTATTTTTTTTACGTTAGTGCATAAAATAAACTTAAATATGAGATAAATATAGTGACCTAAAAGAAGACAAATGTAAGTTTGATAAATAGCTGATACCAGTCAGGAGGAATAAAGGCAATATGATACACTTATCCATGAACCACGTGGTCACGTGTCACAATTCACTTTCTCACTGTTTCTGCTCACTTGTTGGGAACATAGAGGTTGGGAACCGCTAGACATTGTCTTTCTCGTATTGTGCTTGGCTTGCATCATGCGCAAGCGGAACACAGAGGATAGTCAAATATACAGAGGTAGACTAAAGCAGTTCCCTTTTATATTTTCAAAACAAAAGCGTTAGCAGTGCACAAACTTTAAATCGTTGACTCTATGTGGGACAAAATGTAAATATAAAAAACAAGGACACTGAAATAAATCAAAGAACATTAGATTTTGCTTAAGCATGTGCTTTAACATAAATAACTTTGTTTCAATTAGTTTTATTTTGAAGGTCGGAAGTTTGCCCGTTTTCTCAAATCCAACTTTGCTACTACTAGTGGATGATAGTACTGGCACGTTCGAGAATATGCCAGTGAGCACGAGAAAGTGGCGAGGATGGTCGCCAAGTGGAGTCTGGGATTTTTTTCATGCCTATGTGAGTAATATGCATAGTTATATATAATAATTTGAAAGTAACAGCCGCAACTTTTGCAGCAAAGAACACAACTTCTTTACTCGAAGTTTATCCGTTTACTCAGCCGTTTTTACCTGTGAATGAAAGTTTGCATCACCGGTTGTGAGTCACTGAGTTAATGTTACATCACTCGCCCTGACTAATACCCCGCTTGAATTTTGCTTTGAGTCATGTGAAGTGTTGTTTTGGAAGGAAACTAATCCATATTGCACTGATCGAGCGCCGTTTGGATATTTTAACCGTGAAAATATCCAAACGGCGCTCGAACAGCGTTACAATGTAACGCGTTACCTGCGGCTGCGCTCACATCTAATGGATTGTTGAGGAAAGGCTTTCGTTCTTTTTTTAATTGCCTTTTTTCTGTATTTTTAATGTTGTCATTTTCGATCAAAGTTGTTATGGTGAGATTTGCACATCTGGGCAGTTGTTTTAAAACACACACGTGTGTCATGTTAAATGGAGAACAACGACGTCTGACCGCTCTGGACTTCTCAAGTGTTTTCCAGTTTCAACCGGTTCCCACTTAACGTAGGTGATTTCCGGTTGTGAAGTATGAAAAATAGGCGGATGAGGCATGGGGCAGAAATCCCGTTAAGCGCAGCTCTACTCACTCACAGTGTGGGTCGTAAGGTGTTACCCCTAACAAACCGAGAGTGCGACAGTCACGTCATTGCGTCACTGTCTACGTATCTACGCCCTCCGCGGGCACAGTAACAACAGCGGACTACTTCGTCTCCTTACAAATGTTTCTTCTGGCTTTGCAAGTCTACATTGGCATCCAAACACGACTGGTACAACAAATTTGTGTTTTTTTCGTTTTGATCGTAATGTACGGCGATTACGTTCTTATGAAAGCTAAACATAAGTTGTTGATGTTTGACTTTGTTGTAAACACTAGCCCGCTAACGCTAGCCCTTATCAGGCGGAAGTGGGTCGTTGTTTGTGACCAGAAAGTAGTCGGTGTCGCTCAGGAACCAGTTGTCCCCCAAAATAGTCACGGAGGGCGTGAGAGGTGTTGTCCATGGTAGATTTCAAGTCTCTTTAGCCTCTTTTTGTCCCTTTTCGTGCCTGCAAAGCCTCAGCAGATCACTGCGTAGGTGGAAGACTCCACCACAGTGGCGTTTTGAGTTTGGAAAGAAGTAGGCCTTAACATAAACATTTCCTTTAAGATGTGAGCCCCAGAGCTCTGTGCTTCTTACTTCTTAAAATTTAAAGTGGCACGCGACTTTTTAAATACTCAGTGATACGCTCACAGGATACATACATGGCTACTCTATGCTGACAAAAAATGCAGTTTAAGTAAGTACTGAAGTTAGTAAGTTTAACTGCTGGGTAGGGTTAATTTTAACTACTTCACCTAATGTTTTGCGTTAAAACTCGGGGAAAATAGTAGGAAAAGTTACCAGGTAAATGTAGTGGAGTAAAAAGTCCAGTATTTGCCTCTAAAGTTAAGTGGAGTTGATGTCTTAAGTTGTATACAATGGAAATATTGTAGTTTAATTACTTCAAAATAGTGAATGTATTTGGTTATGTACCATCAGTGACTGATAGCCAGCCAGTATAAATGTATCATAAATGTGCATGTTGACATATCTTTATATTGACTCCCTTTAAAATAATCATAATAATAATTCATTATTTTAGCAAGGTCTATAGATGCTAAGAATATTTTATGACCCAATCTTGTTTATGATGATTCAATGTCTTTTCCATCTTCAGGTGCCTTCATACACTTGAGCAGCGCAAGTGTCATAAATTGTACCTGCAGTTATGGTGGTGACAAGACAACATGCGCCATTGCAGAAGAATCTTGGATCTCAGATGCATCTGGCTGCCAGTACTCATGGTTGGTTGAAGGGGTAAGTCAAAGCTACAGTATAATGAGCAATAAGCATTTGTGATAAGTCATTATTTATTTTTTATATTGTGCTCTGACATGTTAAACAGTCTGTAGTAAAAAAGGCAGATTAACTGCTCAAACTGTGTCCTCGCTGCCTGAGAGTGTTGTCATATGTTGTCATGTGTAATGGATGATTTTTGTGTGTGTGTTTGCTCTCACAGGTCGTGGTTGCAAACCAGTTTCAGAATAACTCAAAAGTGGTGAAAAGCTACAACATCAATGAGCTGGTTGCCTTCAACCACTTGAACAAAACTGCTTTCTCACGGCACTGCCCATCAGAGGTATTACACTTTTACAATGTGAAGAAATTATTACTGTACCAGCAAATTACTGAAACAAGCTGGTGAATGCAAATATAAGATGATCTGTTACTTTATTGCGAACACCAGCACACTGCCTTTAATTCTATAATTACAAAGATTGTAGTTTTTCAGCTTTTGTTGACAGTCAACAGGGATTACTCGGATAAATTGGTTAAGATGGTGAATTGGGTCACAATGTATGGATATGATCACACATCATTTGTTAACAAAACTAAAAACATAATGTAACTGCACTACAGTTAAGATATGATAACGTCAATGTCAAGATTTTAAGGTTAAGATTATTTGAGAACATCATCTTGTTGCCATAATAATCTCACTGTGTTGCCTCTTTGTTTTATCTTTACAGAAGCAAAAATACACTGCAGACTGTTTGAGTGAGTATTATCATATCCTGTTTCACTTAATACATTTCAGAACAAGTAACAAAAGGAAACAAAAATAAAGGACATAAATTGTGCAAGAATAAGCTTATTTTAGAAGAATAAACATAGCATGCAGCATCAACAGTATACATAGTATATAGTGTTGGTAGGCCTGATCTATTTTGACAGTAGTTTTTAGTTTTTTTTTTCCATAACTGATTTTGAATCCATCATTTATCAAATTCAAAATGTCCCTTTTTCCTCCTTTTCAGTCAGCAACACTGAAAACCCCCTTGGACCCAAGAAACAGGAAGGTAAGAAACAAACGATGTTAAATCTTATGTATCTAACTTGGATTACATCGTAGAAAAGATACAGTCAGTTATCTATAGAGTATCGAGAGAGTTTCAAGAAATGATTCAAGTCAGCAGTTTTATTTGCTGATGTGTCATGTGTTACACTTCCTGTTTGATGGGCACAGCTAACCTGCTAAAAGGGTGTGAGTGAGTTACTTTTGCAACACCACAGACTTGCTTGAATATAATGTCTATTGATAGTTAATAGACAGGAAGCTGTTGTTGTCACCAGTTACAGTTGTACAGGGAGTGGGATGAGAATGTCCTTTTCTTGTTTTTTTTTTTTTTTTTTTTTGTCAATAACTTTATGAAATCAAATAATTTTTAAAACCCTGGCAGCTCCCCTCATGCAATGTGTAGTTTTTCCGTGAAATATGAATTTCAGGAAGTTAAAACGTGCCGGTTTTTGCAAGCATTGTTTTTTCAATGAACATTTGGACATTTAAGGTCATATTTAATGCTTTTTTGCTGGATCAGCTGTCAAACTCACTTTTCCGTTGACAGGAGGTTCCAACCCTTGGCCTGTGATTGCTGTTGTTGGCATCGTTTTGCTGCTGGTGGGGGGGATCCTTGTTTTCGTCTACTGCAGATCCAGACCCAGAGATGGGACTCCCAGGTTGTTGTTTTGTAAACATAAAATAAAATTCACATCAGTGAAAATGAAATACAAATGACAAACATTGCCTCATCCATCTATTTTTAAATATTGCTGTATTTTCATTTGCAGGATTCCCTGGTTGAACCAGTTCAAAAACATTTGGAGTCGTGTGAAGACGGCTGAGGATGACCCAGAAGCGGCTGTGAATGAGACACTGTGAAAGACGCTCTTCTGAAGGCTTGCAGAATTATTTGTGTGTGTCTTAGATCATCAGTATAACATTTGTAAAGGTAAACCATGAAAGGAAATGAAATGCTCTTTGTTAAAACTTCATTCATGCTTTTAATAGTGTTTCCCTACACTTTTTTAACAGTGGTGTGCTCTCAGTACTGTATTTTTGTTGCACAACTATATATATTAGGTCAGTGTGGTCAGGAACCACATTTTCCATATGTAAAACAATATTTTAGATATCCTTTTAAATTATTTAAATCATTATGCATTAGTGTGCAGCCACTTCTGGATTAAAAGTTGAAGGGAAACACTTTTATTCCACATTTATTCGACATAGTATATGAGCCTTTGCACTTTGCAAATGATCTGTAAATGTAATCAGTACAGGACAATCATGTCATGAATGTGATTTAGGAACCTTAAACTGCTGATATCACTTCAAACTTAAGAGACTTTTACTCTCAGGTTCAGTTAGACCGTATTTTAAGTGTCCCTGTTTGGTGTATTGGTGCACAGATAAAAGGCTGTTGAGGCTGTGGAAGCACACAGATAGACAGACGCTGAGTGCACGTTTGAGGACCAAAGCCAAATAGTACTGCAGTAATGTCCCCCGTCCAGTCAGGACCCACATATTGGTGTCGATGTGAACCACAGCTGTGGAAGCTATAGGTGTGTAATGCAGTGCCAGTGTGTGCCCTTTCAGTGTCCTGTAGCATTACAGCAGCACGTATTAATGTGCATCTGAAGCCTTAATGAACCTCAGTACTTCTTATAAGCTATTATTTTACATAATTGTACTACTATTATAGAAGCAGAATGTAATATATATAGAAAATATGTTTATATTAAGAAATACCTAATATTTATATGCCAAAATGTATTTGGAATATTTATATTATATATGTGAAATATATAGAGATTATTATAAATACACTAAAGGGTAAATGCAATGAAATTCAAACCAATGCAGTCGTTTGTGGACCAAATATAGTGAATATATAGTTTCATCATGTCCAGTCATTCTATGTGTTTTTATTCTTCAAAAATATTCCATGAGTGCCTCTGCTGAACCTGTCTGCTGTCTGTATTTTATAATCATTTTTCAACTCCTGTCACATTATCTGCATTAAAAAGTGCCAAAAATAAAAGTTGTTTATTGCTGTTGTGGTTTGGATATGGGCGGTGTATGTGTGTTCTGAAGTGGACTGATTGCTCCTCAGCCAGTGCGCAGATTTCACTGTTTGTGGCGTGAGGTAACCCGTGACAGGAAGTGAAGTCACTCTTATGTGTTTGCTGCCAACAGCTGCCTCAGGCGAAGATAATCACCCACCCCATCAAAGTTACCACAACCTGATATGAACGCTCAGTCTGGTCCTTTTTCTATTCCTGTCTCGTCTTTTAAAGATTAAAACCACAGCAGAGGTTTGTAACCTGTTAGTATTATATCTTCCATGTCAAGATGAATAACTGCAGTGAGTTCCAACAGGTTGGTAATCTTATCTGGAGCAACACAAGATAAAGTTTTTTTTAGTTATATTTGTGTTAAATGTGTTTGTCATGGAAGTTAAATTTTAAAAAAAGTAAACAGCATTCTGGCCTTTGTTTATACAGGAAGTGATGCAACAGCTTTCTAATGTGTGATGTCACAACCAGCAGGCGTCTGTGTACAAACAATAGATCAGGTGTGCTGACAATATTATAATATGTTGAGTTTCCGGCCAATCAGAAGCAGGTCAGTGTGGCGTGTTAAAGTATGTCATGGAGTCACTCCCAGTTTAAACAGCAGAGGGAATTCCCTTGATTACAAAATCACTGTTCAGGCTCATTATTATGGGCTGTTTTAAAATATTTAGGCAGACCGTCCATTGTCTTGTTTTATTGGTGTGCCAACATATTAATTCCAGTATTCCAAAGATACTCAAAATAACCAAGAAATAATCTTTTTTAATATATATATATATTCACACCGGACAAGTTCCATCTGATTTTAAGGTTTCACTGAATCTGCCCACTGTTCTGCCAGGATGGTGCAAAGCCACATTTTATTTCCTGACCATACACTGAACCCCTTCCACATACATATGAACTTGCTGAGTCATCACCACTTTGCCAGAATACTGACCTTTACCTCTTTTCCTGTGTAGGTATTTGAAAATTAAAATCATAACAGAAGCTCCCAACTTTGTCTGTGTCTGTTATCTATGTAGAGAACATAAGATATATTGTCTTTACTGTATTTGAATACAAGTAGAAAGGTATTCTGAAATCGTTACACATTGTTTATTTAAAAACGTATTTGAAGCTTTTGTGCCTTGATTCAGTTATGGCGTGTAAATAAACAGCTTTTAAGTGTCTCTTAATCTGCCCACTGAGACAAAGCCTCAGTTTTTTTCCAGGAAGTAGACTTTACTATGACCATATTTGGACTCCTCATGCGTAAACTAGCTGAACTTTACTGAGAGGACTCTGATGAACCACAATCGGTTGTAATTGTGTTTGAACCTGTTGTGGATACACAACAAGTTGCAGAGACATATTGTGACATATTGTGATTTTATGTTGATACAAAAGGCATCAGATTTCACAGGAAGTCTCACTGTAAGATTCTCAAAAGTCATGTGAGGTTGAACTGTGTGTATCCATGTTTGTGTGTGTGTGTGTGTGTGTGTGTGTGTGTGTGTGTGTGTGTGTGTGTGTGTGTGTGTGTTTGTGTGTGTGATACTGATAAGGAGAGAGGGAAGGAGAGTTGTCGGCAGCTTGACTCACTGGAAACAAGACTTGTGTAAACAAGAATAAAAAAATAAACCTTTTGATTGGATATACACGTGTAACCTCATCTTATCTATCGGGCCGTCTCACCTCACACCGTGTTACTCACCTTCCTGTCAGTGTGACTGTAAATTTTGTGTTCTAACCACAAGCATAACAGGAAGCTCTGTTACATCAGCTGCTTCAAATAATTACTGCGCAATCAATCAAAGTTCAGTGGTTACAATGGCCATTAGTGTCTATAAAACCATATTTATTCAATGTTTATTGTATTGTTTTATTTGACAGGGACAGTGCATAACTCATATATGTTGTACCAGCAACAGCTATAAGCTAATTGGAGTCCAGTAGGAGATACCTCTGAGCATTAAATCAAAACCTATAACAAACTATTTAAACCAGTCGTGTTGGTTGGTTTTGTGCATCACACTAAAGTAAGCCTGTTTATTTTCTGAAGTGAAGCGTGACTCAAGTGAATAAACTAGATTTTGTGTTCCAGGTGAGTGATCCTTGACAAGAAGGTGGATCAGGATCTCCAGAAACAACCAAATGATGTTTACAAATGAGAATGACACTGAGGTGGCCTTAATGAAACATTTCACACTGATGGATGCATTCCTTATGTGAAAATGTGAAAGTGCTTCACTCACAATATGAATTTGTGAAGATAACCCAGCCAAACAATGTGCGATGTTATCTTCAGGCCCACATCCGAAAGACCTAAAAGACACTTTATCAATAAACTAAGCACATATTCACCTGCCTCCAAATGTATCTCACAGCAACAACAGTACCATTTAATCTCACATAAACACAGTGCAGTTATTTAATATGTGAGGAGACACCCACTGGCCACTTTATCAGGTAAAGTGTTTACCTATTAAAGTGTCAATGTATGCAGATCAAAATTAAATCAATACAGAAATACTTTATTAATCGGTTAATTGGTGACTTGAGGTACACCTTGCTGGCTAACACAGGGTGTAAATCCTCACATCTATTGAATATTGCAATGTATGTATGTGAGAAAATAATGATACTGTTTACATTGTGAAATCCTGTGAGATTTTGTGTCTGAATGCAGTTTTGATGTAGTGATATAGTTTAAGATAAAGTGTCTTTTGAGGCTTTTTATGTGGGCTTAAAGATAATATCACACACTGTCTGCCTGATTTACCTTTTAACAAACTCATATCATGAGGCCAAGCCCCCAGGGGTTTACATTACATTTTAAGAAAAACAAATAAGTTTATAAAGACACCATTAAAAATAGCCAACTTTAAATACCTGTTGCTCTTTACACTCATGTTTTGGTCTCTTAGCTCAGGATTTTTGATGTTGGACTGCACTCAAATGTACCACCAAACTAAGACATCTGTCCTGTATCATGATGAGAATAATTAAAATTTCTTGAAATTAGGATTTCAAAAAAATGTGCTGGTCAGCAGGTCTAGCAACAATAAAACGTCTGAAAAATTATTCCAGCCTGTATTTCATGTCACTGTTTTATGCTTTTATGCTTAATTAATAACTGCAATATATGTGCAACTTTGGGTTCATCTTGCTGGACTGTAATTGTTCAATTGTTCATGGAGTCTTCTGGTTACTCAGGACAGTGAGATGACTCCTTGTCACAGATTGAGAGGATGTGCTGCCACCTGCTGGCAGTGGATGTGTTTTTTGGCCATGAAAAAAACTTTGTTTTTGAGGGAATCTGATAGTCTCATCCTCTCATCAACCTTTACCAAACCACCTAAATCCAAGCTCCACCCCAAGATGCAGCGTTGATGTGGTACCAGAGTTATAGTAGAGTAGCAGTAGAATAACAATAACCAGTTAAAAAACTATAACATTATTGGCTTTGTTAATCTTAGTTAGCATAATTGAACACATTTAAAGTGTTTCTCCACTGGAAAATCAGATACTGCTTGCATTTGAGTTTATTTGTCATTATGACAGCAAGGACACACCTCTCCAACCTTAATATACACATACTTTTTAATCTCAATTACAGATCATGTTTTTATTTATTTATTTTTTCATGTTATAGAGATTTTGTCTGATAATATATCAGAAAATGCAGTTCTACAGTTCTTTACAGTTTATACATAACTATGTATCCCACTTTTGGCATATTATTTCTTGTTTGCGGTGTATGTTCCATGTAAGCTATATGTACTTGTACCCATTCTAAACCCACCGTAACTTTATCTATAAAAATTCTATTATTATGAAAATTCAATTGTTATTGCCTCTCCTATTTCCTGTAAATTGTCTCTAAAATGTACCAAATGAGAAGAAATACTGGTATACAATGATAATAAAAGTATTCTGTTTTAATTTGCTGTTATTGGATACGAGTTTTCTCGATTAAAAAATGGTAAGAAGCCAAGCCAACAAAATGAAATGATAATGTTTTGATAAAAGGGTGAACTTGAACGGCGCGCACGTTTTAATTGACCCTTGCGTGCACGTTCACGTATCAAGCACCTGAGCGCGTTGCCGAGAGAGCTAACCGTGTGAGCGACAGGTAGCTGGTGTTCCAGTTAGAGGAAGAGCAGGTGAGTTTGCTTTAGTGCTGTGGCATTTTGGTTAAGCATTAATGCAACATATAAGCTTGACTGGAAGCCCCTTAACTAGAAGTTTGTCTTTTATGCGCCAAACTATTCGCAAAGTAAACGAAGTTAGCTAGCTGCTAAAGTTTGACCATCTGGCGTTAGCCCAATGCGCGCCTAGTACTTCTACTGTCGGAGAACACCTTCATTATGAATTTAATGTGTTTTGTTCAACGCTGGAAACTTAGTTATCTAGCTAGGTAACTAAATTACCGTTTACAATTATTCAACTATATTATGCAAAGAGCAGCTTATTTTACTCGATCAACAAAGGTTTTTTTTTAGCCCATAGCTGAAGTTAGCTAGCTATAAAGTTTATGCTAACTTCCATTAAAGGAAACAACTTTTTAGCGTTGGTCTAGAAAATAATTGTAAGAGGATCCTAAATTATTTTTTTATTTATTATAACTACCGCTTTAAAACAAATGCTGGCGTTAATATTGTTCTGTAAATTACGGTGAAGTTATTTGTTGTCGCGCTAAATGCTGGTTCATGGGGACAATGGCTGTTATTTTTTAAACGAAAACATTGAGTCGTCAACCATTTTTACATGAAGTCATTCATAATTGTAAAAAAAAAAAGATACGCGTATTGATATTTCTTTGATTTTAATCAAACTGGCCAATTTGGGCGTCTTTTTTGAAGGATTTTTGATGATTTGTTTATCTTTGAATTTCGGTGGTGGTCAATTAATTTCTGATTTCGTGTGAATTGGAATAAGGATAAGGTTTTCGATTAGTCATTCTGCTCCGACACTTCTTAGTCTTATTTCAGGCAAAACATTTTTTTAATTCATAGGGTGTTTTATACATAATAATAAGAATACATTTTTATTCGCACAGCGGCCCAGAAGGTACTCAGACACCGCGCATAATAAATGCAGGAAACAGTCTCATCAACATTAACAACTAAGCACAATGGAAGTGTGATGATGTGTGTGTGTATTAAATAATAAACTCCTAAGTGCAAAAAAAACCTCTTTGGCTAATGTGAGGATTATGATAACTGATGATGTGTTTTTCTTTTTTTCTTTTTTTTCCCAGGAGAGATGGATAAAAAAGCACATTTATCCACAAACTTTCAACATTTGAAACCTCTCTCTGTGTATTGTAAGGATTTAGGGATGACTTATAAGAGCGCCATTCGCCATACCCCAATGAAGGCCTTCACCCCATTCATAAATTTTAAAATTGAAATAGTAAACAACTGTGCCACTAAACAAAAATTAGATGATTCTACGTCAGATGTCCAGTATGAGACTCCAGCGAAAAGGCCATGTGGTCTGAAGGACCTGTCCCCAGACCTCGGCTGTTTCGTGGATGACTGCAGTCCAGCACGACAAGACTCCTCTTTTGTGATTTCTATACCCTCATTGATCGATAATATCACACAGGAAAAAGCCACTGTGAGCTCTCAGCTGGTGCCTGTGGAAGCAGAGGTAGTGGTCGATAAGGGGAATGAACGAGACGCTTTAAGGTCTGAGACGATCCCCCCAAATCTTGCACCTACGTTTGACTGCGATGTGAATGACATCTTGTGCCTGCATCCCTCGAGCCCTGATCCTGATTTAGGATATTTTGGACATGTAGAGCAAAATGAGCCACTCAAGAATTGCTCCATCGAAAATGGACAAGAGTTAGAAAGAGGAGATGGACCAGAGGTGGAAAGACCAATGGAGGACGAAATGTATGTGACTCTGGATAATATAGAAGATAATGTTGAAGAGGACAAAGGTTATTTCTCCATGTCATACATCAAGGATCTGAAAATGGGAAAGACCCCTTCTCCGTCAGTATGCTCCAAGCTGCCTCCAGTTAACCCCCTGCTCCAGCTAGGTGAAGTTGAGGCACCAGTGAGGAAGTTTCATCCTGAATGTTCATCAGAAGCAGCTCCTGCTCCATCTGCGATGTCTGGACACGACGTTTCCATTAAAGTCAGTGATTTGTGTCCTATTGTAACTGGTCCACTGTTGGAGTCAGATAACTCACCTGTACAGCATCTACAAGGAGATGTGGAGGAGGCTTGGACTATTGGTTTTCCTATATTGGAATCCTCCGTGTGTCAGGCCGCACTTGGTGGAGAGGATACCACTTTGGACTCCACGTATGAGACGTCATTACCGCTCCAGGTTAAGGTAAGCTCTTTTAACAGGTTTGATGGTGGAGTTCTGCACACATGCAGCCGTGTTTGTTTATTGAGCTCATTTTGCAAGATATAGAGAGATAGATATATTGAATGTATTGATCCCAAACAGGGAAATCACTGTGTAGAACAGCTGCAAAAATTTAAACACCAAGTGCTCCAGAAAAAATATCGAACATCATGTAAGAATATTTCAAACAAACTTACTAAAAACAACTGTACAATAAACAAATGTACATACAAGAAATAAAAAAGTAAAAATAGTGTTGTACAGTTTGCTTGTGGAAGAAAAGATGTATGTAATGTGCATACTGTATGTTCACACAAATAACTTGTGGGTTTATTTTCAAGGTGAAATCTGTTGTGGTGGCTCTCGGTCAGCAAACCTCCAGAGGCAAAGCAGCATCTTCTCTGCCAGAGCAGACTACCACATCCACCAAACCGAGTCCAGATGAGAACAGAGGGTCAGAGACTGCCAAGTGTTCCAGCAGTAAAAGGTACTGTAGTAGCCTCTGTCACCTCTTGGGGGAGCTGTACGACCATATAAAACTCAATGTAGACATTTTGGCCATGGCTTCATGGTTTTAAGGGCAAGTGTGTCAGTCTAAATAATGGGCATATTCTTACTTGCAAGTCTTTCTGTATCGTAATAATGTCAGTGGACCTATATTGGTAAAAACTTTTTTTTTTTTTTTTTTTTTACTAGATTGCTTTCTGCAGCCTATGTATCTTTTATGAGTGAGTCAGGTCAAATGTAGTGATGTTGTCTTTTTTCAGGCCTGAGGTCTTTGCCAGGGAGGCGGACTGGGAGCGTGAAAAACGTCTATATGCTCATTCAGTGACCAGACATATGAAAGAACATCAAGGAGCAAGTAATGGTATGACTCTGAGCTCTACCAGAGACACCAAAGAACCACACTAAGATCCCCTACAATGGAATTTGTCTTTAAGTTTATCATTGAAAAACCAATTTGTGCTTCTTGCAGACTGCATGAATGAGCTGCTGAACCTGATGACCCATGTGGCTGACCAGACAGCAGGTGCTGGTGGCAAACAGTGGCAGCATCCCTCTGATTTCACACGCAGGTATGTTTTTCTTCGTAGCTGACTTTACTGGTGTGAAAGGTATAGATTTAAAATGGACCTGAGGCAGACCTGTTCCAGCCAACTTAAAAATCCTGATCTGTGCTCACTCATAGGAACTACCAAAGACGGCTTGGGAACCAAATGCCAAAAATGACCCTCAAAGAATGGAGGGCAAAAAATTATACAACACACAAGCGCTTTGCCAAGGTCCCAAAAATTTTCGAAAGGAGTCCTTTTCCCTGATTTAGGAGTTACAGAAGGCCTTCTTGTAAACCAATTGCACTTCACTTGGTAAGAATGTATCATGCTGGATTTAGTCCTGCATGAGAAATGTTATCGTAGGTACAGTTTAGGGCCTCCATTCAAAGTTTGCACTGCTCTTTGTTGAATTTATGGTGTGTGTTTTTCGTTTGCCAGTTTAAGTGTTGCTTTCTCTATTTTGTTTGTATATGCATGTCCCTGTATAAGAAAGTAAATGCATGTTTTAAGGGTTTTTGATGTTGTGGAAATTATGCTAAGAAAAAGCACTTAAAGGTTTCAGGCATCTTGAATGCCTGTCCTATTTTACTGTATTTGAAACTGTCTTTTAATGTGTATTTAAGTACGTTTTCTACTTCTGCTGTTTGATATGTTGGAGGATTCCCCATTCATATTTAATCTGGATTGAAAACATAATTTCTGGCCTGTAATGGCAAGTCTTTCATCTGTTGATGTTGATTTCTTTCCTCTTTGTCCTTAAATGGCCTCACACGTGTTTCTGAAATCTGAAAATGACCTTAACAAGTAGAATGAAAAGTCAAACAATCGAACAAGTTCTGCAGGCCTGTTGAATTTACATAATATCAAGTGTTCTGTTTCTGTAGCCATCCCTGTACAGCTTGTCAGGCCAAGTGTATGGATTGGATGGGAAAAGTTTAGCTGTAAAGTTCAGGACAAAAAAAAAATTGTTATGTAAATATATTATGTAATCAAAAAAATATTCACTAAGAATCTAGCTTACAAACCTCCAAATTAGGTTGAAAATGAGCATGCCTTCACTGATAGTCGCGGAAACTTTCAGTTTGACACCTTGGCAGGCAGAAGTTGTTTTTGCACCCCACGCTTTGGCACACGTACTGATTGATTATCAAGGTCATTTCACCATCATCATGAAACATCTTGTCCACTATTCTCTAAATTGTTATTGAGGAAATGTGTCCAGTCATGACATCCTGACTAATCTGGGTAGTGCAGAAAACTTTTACAGTGAAAACTAGTCACAACAATGGATTAAAGCAACCCAGAAACACTGCAGCTTTAAAGGGATAGTTCAGTTTGTTGAACATGAATCTGTGTGGCATCAGCATAACCAGTGTCGTGCATTCTCACTG
>JAOWBC010050149.1:0-18069 GCA_028566105.1 Hypoplectrus providencianus
TAATAATAATAATAATAATAATAATAATAATAATAATAATAATAATAATAATAATAATAATAATAATAATACAGTGTCTGTATCTGAATTTGAAAAAAATACCTGTGCATCAAAATCACTGCTGAGGTGAGGCAAGCATCGGTGGATGCCCCGACCTCTTCACCAACAGCGCGTGACGAGAATTACTGCGCGAGGGGAGAGAATATCCTCATCACATGGTTGCGTCTATTAAAAGGGAGAGACTGCGTTCAGCCGTGTGGCACAGAGGCACACTCAGGCTGTGCTGCCGGGCTGGATGACAGCCAGGGGCTTCACCATGACACCTGTGAAGGAAAAGGACGTGGGCTCACTTTTCCTCCCCTCGCGCACAGGTCGAGCGCGCGACATCCTGGACTAACCTCCTGAGCCAGCGTGCCTCCTCCGGGGACTCTCCCAACAGCGGGAGCAGCGATGTCAGTGTACCCAGTGCTGACAGCGTTCCTGCGCGTGCAGGAGGAGGAGGACCTGAGTGGGGAAACCATGCCGCATCCTTCTCACCGCGCCGGGAAACTCAGCTCTGGACTTGCGAGGAAACTTTTTCTGAACGTGAAGCTCTTTCTTTATGTTGCGCCGGCAACATAAAGACCGACGAACTATGAACTTGTTCATGTGGATATTAGCGTTGAACTTTATCTTGTGCTGGATTTCTGTTGAGGCACAGGTAAGAACAGATTATATCATCATTTATGTTATCAGCAAAACGCACTGGCACTTCAAAATCGCTGTTCTTTTTTTTTTTTTTTAATAACTACTCTTGCTATTTTTCCCCTTATAACTACGAATTCCTCAGTTTGCCTAAATATAAACATATTTCCTTTTATTATTTTTTGCATAGTTTCGCAAATGAACATCCTGTGCAGTGACGTGGCTCGCGCTGCTCTGAGTACACACACACTACTGTGCAGCCATAAACACTGATGTTCCTTTATGGAGTTACAGAGTGAGCATCTCCATTTTCTCTCTGTCTTTCCTTAATG
Organism: Hypoplectrus providencianus; assembly: GCA_028566105.1. Classification (NCBI taxonomy): domain Eukaryota; kingdom Metazoa; phylum Chordata; class Actinopteri; order Perciformes; family Serranidae; genus Hypoplectrus; species Hypoplectrus providencianus. The sequence continues at coordinate 1,017 of JAOWBC010050149.1, forward strand.
TTACAGTGCTGGTGACACAGTAGCCTTTAAATAGAACAGGAGTCAGAAGCATACAAATTCGAGCCATAAATGTTGTGCTTTAGAACCTGTTGGTAACTGTGCTGTTTGATTCTGATTTGTCCTCTTTTGATGGCTTTCTCTAAATTGTTGCAAAATTGGCACTGCAGAACAGCATCTATAATGACTTTGACTTCTCGGGAGCTGCTTGTTCCTGATTAAAGGACTTGCGTCAGTATCCATAATCTGCCAAATCACTCCAACTCTGCCAGTATCACATGCCTTACAGGAATAAATGGCAGCCCGTTTATCTCGATACATAAGTGAGATCCACTTCCAAAACCTAAACAGGTTTACATGCAACAGCTCATCTACATGATCAAAGTACTTTATGATTTATTCTTGTACTGTCATGAAATAGCAAATATTGGAACAATTAATTGTTTGGGTAAAGCTCAAAGGATATATTTCATTTAAATATTGAAGTCTTCTATGTTTTACGCCCCATATCTACACACATTTAGAATATGACATATCCAGATCAATGTATGTCAAATGAAATGTATTTTTCAGTGGAGTGACTTTATAGAGAAATGTGCACCCATTGTGAAACTTCAGATTAGTTGCTAGACCTTGAAGCCTACTTCTACAGAACTAAAAAAACAACAACTTCGCACTGACAGTAAAATAGAGTGATAAGAATCTGAAGCTTGTATATTTTTCCAGGAATTCCTTGACATTTATTGTTGCACAGCAACAGCTGCTCCATGCCAACTTTTTCATGCAGTACGCCCCTTTAATGGCTTTGCAACATAGGTTCTACCCTTGACAGATATTTTTTTTCTAAATATGGATAGTGTATAGATTAATGATATACCAGGATACATAGATATCCAAATGGTATGATTCTGCTTACTGTCAAAACTAAAAGACGGTCCTCTTAGATGGTGAGACCTGTATGGGTGGCATATTACATGCCACCAGAGGTCAGTCTCTACTGGTGGAACAGACATGGTGTTTCCAGCCCACTGAAGATGAAACTTTGCCCACTTCTGTATGACGAAACCCTCAATGACCACCGCATCGATCCCATTTTAAGACTGCTTAGCCAGCTGCTAGCAACAGGGTCACCATGCAGCTGCCATTCACTGTCCAAGTGAAAAGTCCTCCACAGGGGAGGAGGTATAGAGGGACTGAGGCTGCTGGCCACCAGCCGCCTGCTGTAACATAAAATTCAGCTACCTAGCAGTTGTGCTTGCTCGCTAACTACCATGCTTTCGTTTTACACCAGTAATAAAGTTATTCTTAATCCTGTAATGTGAACGTGATTTTCTTTACCGTGAGAAGAGTTTCTGGACAAAACATTAGGTTGTGACAGGCTTGTAGGCTAGCCAGCGTGCTAATACCACCAACTTTCCGTGCCTCACTGCACAACATGAACCTTCAAGTGCTTGCTGCATCACATTTGAGACCAGTGCATTTCCTGCCTATGCTCCAGTGAAGCACAGCAGGTTAAATATTTTGAAAGTTTCTTTATAAAGGCTAATACATACTCTGCAAGAACAGAGAAATCATTTCTTTCTCCCAGGGTTGCAAGAACAGAACTCAAATCTCTTTTCTTGCCTCGTCATTTGGGCACAACTTTTGTCTTTTGTGGTGTCTGACAACTATTGTGTAATTGGCTAGAAATGTGAATTCTGCGCTTGAGTTTCTTGTGAAGTATGAAATGTCCTTGCCAAAACTAACTTTCGATAACTAAAGTTCTGTGTTCTCGCTGAGTATGTAAGGCCCTTATGTGTTTCATCCCAGCAATATTTGTCTGAGTAGACTTATTGCATATTAAAGGCACACCATTGTAGGTTTACAAATGTCATACATGATACATGATAAAGTGATTTACATCAACAAATATAGATCCCATCCAGAACAAACATGTTTCTATAAAATCTGCTTGACCTGACATAGAGAATTGAAAAAAAAAAAAAAAAAAAAAAAAAAAAGAAAAAGAACAAACAAACAAAAACACAAACACCTTAACTTTTTCTAAGTATTTGGTTTTAGCCTGCAGGCATCTTGTTATTTGCATAAGATCGTAGAATTCTTAATGAAAGAGATAACATGCATGTTGCATTTTAATAAAGCATGTTCTGACCTGCTCTGAATTGTGCCTGGAGGGTGTCATTATTCATGTTCGGTCAGACCCCTGAAAAACAATGCAAATTATTTCCAGAAGATTTTTGCTTAAAGTTAGTAACATGAAGGGAAATATTTTCCAGAATGTGGTGCACAGTATGTGTTCATCAATGTTGCCTGAAGTGAGTTCGTGCATTTTCTTTACATTGTTATTGTTAGCATTAATCAGTCAGTTTTACACAATCCTGCCATTTTACAGAGGCTTATTGTGCACCACTGATTTCTATATTTTCATTTTATGTGAGCAAGTTAAAACTCAACCAGCTGTCTGAATTTATAAAAATCATGAAGCGGGTTCTGACTAACACCAACAGGAGGCATATTTAGATACAATACAACAAACGCATATCCATGCTGGGAAGACTTAAATAGTGAACTGCAGCTGAAGAAAAAGCACATTCTTTCCTTATCTCATTATACAGCCCTGTTTCTTAGAAATATGTTCATGTTTTGAAGGAACAGTAGTTGCTGCCTGGTTTATTTTCAGAAACATTTTTGTCCAAGTTGCCTAAGTGGTCTTCTGCTGTGCAGGAGCCACAGGGAGATGATGAGGGTTGATGGTGGGTGTACAAAGCAGAGGACGCTGAATCCATAGACTGGGGTGGCCGTTTGGGCATCATACCTAACATTCAAACATGTGGCAAACATTACTTTAAAGCATGCACATCCTAAAAATGGTGAAATAACCTGTACAGGGCACTCAGTTTGCCTGAATGGCCTGCCTAACTGTCAGTCAGAAAATTTATTTTACACGGTTCAATACACCTGTCTTGGTACAATGACTCAAATGTCATTGTCCTTGACAGGCTGACAGTTTATGTGGCAGAATGAATCCATAATGATGTCTTTATTCAAATTTGTAGGGCATGTATGGAATTAAAATGCCCAGAGTAATTGTCAGCCCAATGGACAAATAGATGGAAAATGCCTAAAGGCAACGCCTGCAAAATTAATTCAGTGTCTGAATGTTGTACCTCTACATCTGCTAATTGATCTGGCATCAGCTGTGGCTCATGTGCTCTTTTCATTTGTACCACATTTGAGGTTAACTCACACTTGCCACTCAGTGGACATGAGATAGCCCCAAAAAATGGACGCCTTTAAAAAGGTCCTGGGTTTGTAACAACCCAGGACACAAGGCACTAGACAGGAGGAATCCCTCAACCTCAGGGTCCACCAGAGACACACACCTGACACTGCACTGAGCTGATCACACATACAGACTTGGTGGGTGCATCCCAAGTCCCTGAATCGCCTGCACATTTCCCTCACGTCCTTCTTTCCCTTGGGTCTTAGTCCCGCCCAGAGAGACGCATGGAGAGACGCAAGGAAACCAGACGAGGAGAGGGAAAGTTTCACATGAGATGTTCTGTCCTCTGAAGCGTCACATGAATCGTCTGTGTCTAATGACGGCAACATTAACAGCTGTTTGTGTCTGCACAGATACGGACATGCACTCATAAAATAAAGTGTTTTCTTTCTGACGCCAGTTACCAGTTTAACAAACCCCTGCACATAAATAACAACCTGCAGTTTGCATTAATACCATGGACTGTGTTATGATCAGGGTCACGGGAATGTGTAATGTAATATTTAATATCCCAGAACATGATCAAGGTGTCAGTAGATCTTGCATTATATTATATCATGTTAAATGATTAAGGGAAAACCTAAATCATGTATCTCATATATAAATCCATAGATGAAGCCCTACACTCGGTGATCAGTTTCATGTGGGACCAAATTACTATTAAAACTTATTGTAATAAAGTTAAAGAGGAGAAACAAGTCAAGCAAAATATTAGATTATCAAAAAAAAGTGGTATCAATGAAAAAAATGTCATATAAGAACAACACATAACAGTTAGAATAAGGGGCGGAGAGAATACAAACCTGTTTTATTACATTTAATCGTCTAAGGTAACCTCTAACTGGCTTTTATTTGAAATGAGGGAAAGATACCTGAAGGCCACAGCTGAATGTAAAGGTTGTTTCTCCAGTGAGATACAGGGACAGTTGGGTCGGAGTGTGGGCACTGATATCCTCTTTCTACTTGGGCAGTTTATAGGCTCTTTTCTCCACATTATAATATACTATTTGAAGCAGGGGGCATGGAAATGACAGTTGTATAATCAGAGCTAAATGTACTGAATGTGACTAGATTTCTATAGAAAAACAGATACATTTTTCCATCCTAAACTGAGCCTCGACGGCCCAGACTATTGAAAACTAGATGCATGTCTCGTACTTAAAATTCCCCTTTCCTCTCACACATAAACATTGAAATGTCCTGTTGGACATGTAGTTTACTCTTCTGAATTGCAGCCCAACAAGCAGCAGCTTCTTTTCAGCCAGGAACGAGTAGCAATTTTTGAGTAAAGGCCCTCTTTCAAAAATATTCCCTATTATGTTGTTTGAACAGGAACTTTTTCAAAACATGTTGATGCTTTTTTTCTAGGGGGTGCCCTCTAGTGGCCATATTAATACAGAGTATAAAGACAAAAAAATGACATATAACTTGCAGGTGTTGCTATCTGAAATTTATGTAATCTATGTAAGTAATATTTTACAACTCATAGTACTACGAGTACTACCACTAGTTTTTTTTCCCCTAAATCTAACCAAGAACCACCTCTGTCTTCTCCTAGTAAAAGCAACAATGTCACCTAGTTAAAGTAAAAAAAGAAAAAGTCTTAGATATCAATCAAAATGAAATACTGTTGATCAATATATGAAAGAATTCATAAATGACATTTAAAGCATCTTTGGCTTGTGGTGTGAATAGATTGTTATACAGTAAATGTTTGCATCAAATGACAACAGGGTGGGCATTTACCACACAATTTATTTAAGCTCAAAAAGAAGAATATGAAATGTAAAAAGCTGCAATGCCGTGTCTCTCCGTATGTGTCATTGTTTTTATTCTCACCCTGTTTGTTGCCCCTACCCGCAGCAGGTGGGACGGGGCAAGCTCTCACAAAGAGAAACACACAAACGTTACAGGATTTCAGATCTGATGGTATCTGTTGTGCTCCACAGATGGGGTTTGATGGTCCTCTCTCTGCACAGGAGCAGATGTACATCCTTTATGAAATCAAGCTGCAGTGCTACCAGAACCTCTCCAACACTGACCCTCTGTCCACAGGTAGAAGTACCTTTGTAGTAATCTGAGTTTTCTTCATGATCACGTGGAAGCAATTCAAATGCAATAAAAGAAAAAAACATAAAAAACCTGTTGTATGGACTTAATTAATATGCATATATTTGTTGAGTAAACAGTACTTGAGTGTAAGAGAGACTTAAGTTGTAGAGACGAGGGATGTAACATTTCTATGTCTGACCAAAGCAAATCTAACTGACATCCTGTTATGCCCCAGTCTAGGGGTGCAGCCACCAACAAATGTTTGTTATTTAAACATTTAACATTTATTTCATATATGTTCTCTGGCTTCATTCTATGGACCAATTTGCCTGCAGCTATGGCACACACCTATCTGCATTCAAAGCGATCAATGCACATTGCAAACAGCAATATACAAAATAATGACTACAGTCATAACACATCCCTATCACACAACAAAAGATAAAACCCCAGCTCTGACTCTGCAAGCTTTCATTTATTTTATCTGGTGAAACACATTAAGAAATCACAAACATACTATGGTTTTTATAGATGATAAATGTGATTCATTGGCTAGAATTTCCTCATTGGAATAATACATTGTAATTTAATTTTCTTAATCCTCCTACTTTCTATCTATAACACCAACTGTTGCTGGCAGATTGGATTAGCAAGACTAGCTAGCTGATTAAGCAAACGTCTGCCCTATGAGCTGAGTGTCTTCCAGCTGTTTACTATCTGCCATAAATATGGAATTAATTAGATCCATTGATGTACGCTTTTCTACAGTCAGTTATATTCTGCTAAGAGCTCTGGGAAGAAACCCCAGAGCTGATGCTATTAGCATTCAATCACATATTTTTCTAATTCATTTCAGCCAACACAAATATTTTAATGGCGGCTTGTGTATGTTAAACAATCATCCTCACCATTAAAAACCTATACTGAGTTTTAGTGTACACAGCTTTAATCCAAAGATCGACAGGACTGGCTTGCTAAGATATCATTGGACAATCACTGTTAGAGAGAGTCGTTTGGAGATGGTCAACAGAAAACTGTGTCCTCAGAAGCTTTTTCTTCCTGACAAACACCCTGCTTCAAACTTTGAAGCTTATCTGTATTCATACAATCATCACAGTGGCAGCAAGAAGCCAAGCAATTTCTCCCGTCAGAAGCAACCTCTTTCAGTGATGGTGAGGTGTGAATTATACAACTTGATTGAGCAGACAGAAAAAGCAGTGCTTTTGAATGTTGTTTTCTATGTATAAGTGCAGTAATTTAGTAGTTAGCTTAGAGAAAACATGAGTCAGCACAGGTGCACATTTACTTTAAAGGCGTCCTTTTTTAATGTCATTTCTCCCTACGCTAATGTTTTTATTGATTTTGAAAATCCCTGACATCATTTGGATTCTGGCGATAGATATTGGTTAGATATTTATCTGTTTTATAGTATATTACTTACTTACTTTCTAATTAATACATATGCTTTTTTTGTTCTACTTTTTAGACATTTAGGTACTCTCATTATTTAAAGACCAGCAAGTAGTCCTCAACTTTCTGCCATCTAAGAACTGTCACAACATAGTTATCATTCATCTCACTTACTTCTTACATAGTTAATTCAGAGAAAACTGGGAAGATGTGATTCACACCAGAGTCATGTAAGCTGTTTTCCCCTAGTTTTGATCAATATAATCACCTTTTCCAAAATCCTTCTTTTCACCTTTATTTATTCAGAGTAGTTCCACTGAGAGCACTGCTCTCTTTTGCAAGAACGCCATAATCACAGTCACACAGTAACACACTCAGTCTTATCTGCTGGCCAGTGAGCAGCTCCACTTCAGTAACTGGGGTTAAAGGCCTTGCTCAAGGGTCCAGTTACAGCTAATATAATCCTGCCCAGTCTTGATTTAGTGGTTTTGAACATTGAAAATCCCTTTTTTTATCCTTCAGTCCCTGTTGTGCCTTACCAAGAAGAACACCCTGGACACCCCTGGATAACACAAAGACTGCAGATGATAGTATGTGAATGTTGACTTGCTTGTACTCTTGTCGCTGTAGATGAGGTGTGCCCTCCAGACTGGGATGGTCTTATCTGTTGGCCCCATGGTGCCCCTGGGCTTGTCACAAAGGTTCCCTGCCCGTCTTACATCTATGACTTCAATCACAAAGGTTATTATAGCTTCTTTGTTTTGTATATGAAACACCAACGCTGAAAACTAGAAGGACATGTAAAAACACGTCCTATAGCAACCGAGTCTCAACAATATCTCTACACATAAAAGACTTTACGGTTTCAAATCCTGTTCAAAGACTCACAGTTCACTGTTATCAAAAAAAGGCTGCAATTTTGTTGAATTTATGCCACATGACCACTTCTCCAGGTTTAAGATAAAGTACCTGATTCAGCAGAACAAAATATAGTTTAAAAAGCAAATAAAAGCAGTGAATGTGAAAGTGCAGTAGTTTTGAGGATGACTTGACTACTGGAGAGTTAAATGATGTTTAAACCATGTATATCCAATCACGGTTTACTGTTGATTTCACAGAAGACTCAGACATTGTTGTTTAAAGTCTGTTTCCACCCTAAGTGCAACTACTGTGCTTTGCATCCCACCTTGGCGTCTTTAATAATAATAGAAAGCTGATAGAGGATGTCGATAAATCTGAGCGCAAACATAGGGACAGATTGGCGTGTAATTTGATTTCCAGTGGGTTGATGGGGCTGCACATTGGGATGATAAACATGCCGTTTTGTCCAGCCTAACAGGTGAAACAGGGTGATGTTATGCTGTCTGAACCCACCCACGCAGTCCTGAAAAGCACTCTAACGAGCCAAAAACATTTCAATTCAGCTTTGTAGGATTACCATAGGAAGAAGGTACTTTATGTGACTACTCCACTGGTGGTTAAAGGCACTGAATCCATAAGATAACCATGTCTCTGTTTCCTTTGAACCTATCCAAAATCATCACAGTCACAGCTTGTTTTTTCAGGACACGCTTACAGGAAGTGTGATGTCAATGGTTCCTGGGTGTTTGTGGACCGCTGGAACAAAACCTGGACCAACTACTCAGAGTGTCTGCGCTTCCTTCAGGAAGATGAGGAAGGGAGAGTAAGTATACGACTGGCCAGCAGTTAGAGCATTTGATTTGGGTAAATCTGATGTTAACAGAATCAACTTCAGACGAAAAAGAAAATGTTCTTTAATTAAAGTCAGATGCTAGGCAACCGTGCATGCTTTATCTCACATAGGGAAATAAAATGTGTTGGCTGGTGGTACATATGTTCAAATTCTCGACTTGCCACATAATAACCAGAGGGGTTTTAATCTAATCTTCTGGCATGACCAAGCACAGAAAGCTTGAGGCAGAATGAATCACTGATCTGTATGCTGTGTTTCTTTATTTCTCAAATTAAATGTTTATTATGTGTTTTTCTGTTGCTACATGTCCTGAACACCCAAGTTTTCCACCTCTTTTATGCAGTGTTTTGGGTGGTGACTACTGACGGATGTGTGTACAGTAGTATGTGAAAGCATTTGATTGTCTGAATTGGCCAAAAATAAAATGTTCCTTAGTGATTATGAAACGCTATAATACAACATTAATGAAATATATTATGTTTTCAGAGCAGAGCTGCTGCTCCACAGCACACAGCTTCATTTTTTTGTCAGGCAAGGGCATCCTCAATGAGAGAGACGCTTTGTGCATAAAACATGAAGACACAGCAGCAATTATTGACTATTTCAGAAACAAAAGGTTTACTTCTGTACTCCAGACAAGTTTATAGTTATAGCTCTTAGTTTGGCACCTTACACAGTCAACAATATTTGCTGCAGAGACATTTGTGCGAACATGGAAATGTGAAATCGTTAAAGTTAATTGTTAAAGGAAACACACACAATTAGAATACATAAATTAAAGAACAGGGGGTTGTGACAGCAAAATGGCAATGCAAGTTTGAAATAATTCATTCAGGTGGATGATTTATGCATACACACAGTTTCAGTTGACATGATTCACACATCACTTATTTTCTCCCACATGCTTCCTTATGGGCACCAACTCCGTGCGTTGGAACCAGTGCAGAGAGGAAATACGCTCTTCTGTCTTTAATGTGGTATTAAGCAGGTAGTTGATAAAGAAACAAACTCAAGACATTAATCCTATAGGACTCTTTGACAGTAATTACTTTAAAAAAAACAAACAAAAAAAAACCAAGTAAGTCAAAGCACTGCTCTATCCAACAAGCTGAAGAATGAAAGGAAAATAAGTTCACTTAAATTCTGCTTGTCAAAAGGAGTGAAAACACATAATGCTGAGTTGGCCACAGAGCCATGATTATGTGTGTGCTGTTGAGCTTTTTTTCCTGAACTGCTGCTTCCTGGGGTTAATCATATGATCCACTGTTTATCAGAACTAGAATTATACTTGGACGTGACTCAGGCTTGAGTGACTAAAACAAGGACTATACTTACTTGAGACTTGACTGCCGGAGCACTTGACTCCAATGAAGCTGAGTCATATCCTCTTGCAAGCTCTTACTTTTGATCTGAGAGGAGACCATCTAAAAAGGCGTCTACATGACAAGCCTGATCAGTTTTGTGAAATAAGTCTTTCCGCAGGAAGCTGGGATGTTTTGAGATGAAAACTCAGAAAAAGCAATATATAAACCTTCAACGTTCTAAACGGCGTGAAAATCACTATGAAACCGTGCATCCTAAAAAGCAAAGACTGATTCTGCTGCACCTTTTAATACTCGACCTATTCATCTCAGCAGCCGTACTGCCTAAAGAACTATCTGTCATCTGCTCTGGGAAAATGAAAAGCAAGGAAGGGTGCTATCGCCATCTTTTGTTCCTGGTATCGCCTGAATCTTAAGGCTCCTCTGAAACGGACCAAAGCCTGAAAAGTTGATCATATCTTAATTTCCTGACTGTTTGATTTAACTCCTGATGTCTCCAGTTTGTATGTATTCAGAGATTAAGGATTCAGGACTGCCATGTGCATCCTAAAACTTTACACACCAACCTTTTCTTCCGTGTTAATTCACTTCAGGTAGAGTTAGTAAGGACTCTGAAATGAGTCATCAAAGTTCTTTGATTCGGCATATGTGTAAACCACACAACATTGATATTCAATGCACCTGTTGCTCATTTATCTGCTGCTGTCAAAATTACACTGGAATATTTGTCTCTATCTTCACAGCAAGACTTCTTTGAGCGGCTGTACGTCATGTACACCATCGGCTACGCTGTGTCCTTCAGCTCTCTGCTGGTTGCCATCTTCATCATTGGTTACTTCAGGTAAGGGAGGGTTTTCTAATGTTAAAATTATGCACATTAGTAAACAGCTGCAGGAGATGGCCCTCTGTTCTGTCTGTATCTCAACCTAAGTCTAAAAAAAAAAAAAGTTTAACTAGAGAGCTTTCAGGTTCCAGGATTCAGTGGAATTTGAAAACCTGGGGATTGTAATATCCACCTGCACCATTTTCCTCTTTTCAGCCTTTAAATTTGTGCCACCATTGTCCTGCTGTGTTGCAATTGCATACTTCAAACTATGTGTTCGCAATATCAAATTCGCAAAACCGAGGATACTTCAAAAAGCCAGCATGCCAACAGTGCTGCTGATGGCGGACACTGTTGTCCCACAGTTTTAAAAGGTATTATGGAAAGCTGTTTTCAGTTCCTCTCTTTTTGTGAAATAATGCAGAAATGGTAGCAGAAAGCATGCGTGAAAAGTCTAAATGCAGATAATGAGCAACAATTATTCAGCTCAGTATCTCAAGGACTTATGTCCATGATTCCCACCAGTCCATAGCATGACTGCCAGGCTTAAGCTTGGGGGAATTCTTTTAAAATATGTATTATGACAACTTTCTCTTCCATTTTTTTTCATCTGCTTATCTGGGGCTGGGTCGCAGAAGCAGAAGCAGAGGGTTAAGCGAGTGGCCCCTCTCCCCCTGCAGCTTCTTCTGCTCCTGAGATAATTAATTCCTCCAGTGTAATCTGAAGGCACCCAGGAGGCATCCTTTCCAAGCCATCTCCACCGGCCCAACTGGGAAAAAAAAGACACGTGAACTCCTGTGCATCGGTTGTGTGCAAATTAGCTAGTATGTGGTTGGGAGATGGAGAGAGCACGTAGCCACAGTCCAGGCCAATTGTCAAGGGATCAAATGTGTAATTAAGATGCAATTAACTGAGAACGTGTAGTAAAGTAGATAAACCACACAATGTAATTGTGACAGCAGTTTCAAACAGAGGTGATAATATCTTAAAAGTCAGAGCAATTAATTGTGTTGATGGAAACAATAACTTTATTACAACATATAAATGGCAAATTATTAATAAAAGACCTTATAGCAAAGGCTTGTAACTTTCTCAGTTACAAATTATTGCTACAGATGAATGTACTCAGTGTCTGGCTTTAAGCGTGCCAAATGTTTTCCCTAATTCCATGCTCAACACTCCAATGGCATGTTGCCATGCTGTCAAGGCGAGCCAGTTAATTAATGGACTTGTGATTGAGAGAGTTTATGCCACAGTAATGGCAGCATGCACAGAGCTGCACACATTCTCTGCTCACAAATGCTGCCCACAGGGATCAGAAGAGCAACACGACAAAACACCAATTTCATTTTCTGTCAGAATTTCTTGGGTGGAAATCACAGTCAGAATAACAAGATCCTTTTTGAAATTGCTGGAATGAAAATCGGTTTTACTTTAAATATGCCGTTCATTAATCTTTTGAGCTACATTCAACTTTTGAAATTTGCCATGGTGCTGTGTAAAGTTTGTCCACAAATGTTGTGGTTTAATGCACTTTTAGTGCACGACTGCATTACAAGTAAGCACTCACAGGTCATAGTCATAGGTAGATGAATTCATATCGATTCTGTAAGTAAAAATGGTGTTGATTTTTCAATTTCAAATTCTTCAGAGATCAGCAATTAAACAGCATGGATGTTAAGGAAAGCATTACCTAGAGTGTTCCTCCCATATTATACATAAACACTGAATTTAATGTTTTACTTCACTGGTGGGCCTCTCTGCTCTCCAGGTTTAAAATTAAATTATACATTAGGTGTAATTATCTCATATGCACTTCAAAGACCTCATGTAAATCCCTGTCCACTTAAACAGTGTGTAGTCCATTTGGCTGAAGTGGCCCTGTGTTAATATGTAGAGAACAGAAAACCTTAGTAACATTCAGCACAAATGATTAGCATTTTCATTAGCATAATCACAGCTAAAAAAATGATCATGCATTTGGGTTACATAACGTCTCCAAATTGGCATTCGGCAATTTTCTATCATTTTTTAAAGATTTTAAAATGCCAACCATCCAAACCATGGAAAAAAGTGTTTTTTGGATGGCACAGATCAATCTGCAAACTGCTCCATTTTAAACATTAGTACTGTCATTGCTGCCACCACAGCGCTGTGCCCCGATGTTGCTTTGGAGGACAAAAAGGAGGCTCTGAAATGATGTTGACAGACTCAGTGGTGGATGAATGTCAGCTGTCCACCACGGCCCAAAATAATCAATATAAACCACAGGTATACCTGTCTTTCAAGAATCTTTTAAAGCAACTGCATGTTTCATCACAGCCTGAGTCACACGTGTTGGTTACAGACACTCGACTCAGGAGGGGGTAGATTGAAGCGTTTTCCATAATTCCTTCTTATTTCACTTTAAAAACCTGGGAGCCTCCCAGATACCTTAACAAGCAACTTGCTATTGTCTTAATTGTATGTCATCTTGAGTAAAAATCCCAATATAAAACGTGTTTTCTGTTTAAAAATACAAATATAGGAAGTAGAAATTAGGCTAATCACCCGTTGCTTTACTGGTTCAGCATTCAGTCTGATCATGGGTGCACAGCTGAGAGGGACGTGATTTAAGATGATACACAAGAGAGATTTTAATGATATCAGCGTAGATACAGAGCTTGCTGTTGGGATTGTGAGTATGGCTACATGGGGAGGGTAAAACAACAGTTCATTTGAATGGCAACTCTGCCACCTTCAATATAACAGAGAACACTGTATCACCGTTAATGAGCAGTGCATACTGAGTGTGAAAGGAGCCTGTCACCTGTTTGGAACAGCTAACATCATCACACCAAGAAGAGTTTGCAGGATTTGATTGGGAGGGATGAAAGTTAAGTTAGTCAACAACATCCTTATCTCAGACTTTAAAGTCCCGAGGGTGATCAGCAGCATGTTTAAAGAGGAAAACTTCAAACAGATCACATTTTCAGGATCGGCTGCAGCTAAAGTTTCAAAGAGTCGTCAAGATAGATTTAGACACTCGAGTCCTATATCTGGAATGTGTTAGACATCAGAAAGCAGCCTTTAAAGCTTCACTCTTTATGCTCTCTCTGCCACAAGTAAACAACATCAACCAGCATGATGCTTTATTCAGCTACATTAAACATAGCATAACACAGTTATCTAACTGATAATTATCTCATTACGGTGCTGAGTAACATGATATATTCAGGGTATCAAATGCAACATAACGACGTCATTAAAACATGATTGTCCATGGTAAAGAAATGGATGATTTATTGTGAATTATACACATTACAAAGGTTCAGCCAAACATTATAAGCACTTTACACAAATATTGCAGCCAGGTAACGCTCTCTACCAACATTACCTGACTGTTTGGAGCCAATTGAGGATACAAACAGGGGTGATTTTTGCAGTAGTTAAAAGCAGCATCAACAACAACACTAGAGCAGACCATAATACTGTATGTTTGTATGTGTGGCCCAGAGGAGCGCCTCTGTTGAAGTGCAACTGCCAACCTCCACTACAATTCCTGGTACTGGTACACTCACAAAGAGCAAAAACCACATTTCACCTCTGAAAGAGAATCAGTTACATAGAGAAGTGTGGTGCCGGCTTTTGCAAAGACATTGTGCCAACAGAAACATTTCAGTCCACTAAGTATGTGCATCAATAAGCCTGAGTGATATGCTGTAATTAAAAAAAAAAAAAAAAAGGTTGTTAGGCATGGCAGAGGTATAAAAGTTGGTAGATCAATGGAAGCAAAATGCAACAGTTTACCAAAAACTGATATACATTAGATAACAAGCCGGCATACAGGGAGCAAAACAGACCTGTAACATTACAGCACTGACTGGAGTGTGTGAGTGTGTGTGTGTGTGTAGACCCACCCTGCCAGATGGAATTGATTCAGCCCTATAACTAACCCGCGGCCAGCTTCAAGGCAAAACAATTCCCTCTCCCAGTCCTTCTTCATACCTTTAATACAGGTGAAAATATGGTGCAACATCCTGACCTTGAACTAAAAGCACTGCAGCTGCAGAAATTAAAAGTTTGAGGCCTGGATATTTGCCATGTGTATCACTACGCTGTGGTGTTTGCAAAGCTGACGTCTCTGCAGAGGGAAGACACTGGGGCATTTTGTTACAGTAGTGGTTGACAGTATTTTCTCCCCATAGCCTCTACAGAACAGCTAACAGTAGAGAACGGGGAGGAAATGCATTTAAAATAACAATGGGAGTATTACAAATTGTGCTTATCTTATCAAGATTCACCAACTGAAGGCTTAAAATGTTTTATTCCATCATCTCTACTCAGCAGTGCCTGACCACACACCCTGAAATCATTCCTTAGTCGAGATATTTTTATTCACTTGAACTCTAAGTTATTATATTAATGATGATGATTAACCTATATTTCTTTCCCTTGCAGGCGCCTTCACTGCACCAGAAACTACATCCACATGCATCTGTTTGTGTCCTTCATGTTGCGGGCGGTCAGCATCTTTGTGAAGGACAAAGTCTTCCATTCCAGTGCTGGATTGCAAGACTTTGACTCTGCCCTGTTGGACAACTTAAAGACAGTTAGCATGGCACCACTGGACAAGTCTCAGTATGTAAGTACTACTGGAGCTTGATGGAATATTTTCCTGCCAGTGCCAACAACTTTGGTGCTTTGAATGTCGTGGCTGTAAAAACGTGGCTGTTTGACTGACTGAAAGCCACTTAAAGCCCCTTACCAGACCTGTCAGATTGTCATTCAAACAGAGTCCTACCTTTATATTTCTATTGCTCATGATTGCTTTGTACATAGGAGTGATTGACTTGAGAATACATGCTGTGATGCAAGTAACAGTGTTTACAAAAATGAAATGCTAAAGCCTGGTTCCTGTGTGAAGAGGGAACAATACAGAGCAACACAAAATCCACAAATTCCCCTTAATGTGTGTCTGTACTCAATTCTATCTAATATTTCTATCAATTTTCTTGTGATTTTTAATGGCTATAAATCCAAAAAGCAAGTTATTCATGTTATTTCTAGACCACATGAGATGATAAGATTGTTGAGTGTCCAATAAGACAATGGATAGTTGTAAAATAGTTACTCAAAACTCACAATTGTGTCCCAATGGCTGCATTTCAAGGAAAAACAGACTTTGAAATATTCAGCTGTTATATGTGTGTAATTTCTCACCGTAATCACGTCTAAAGTCTTTTCTGGCTGTGTGATGTATTCCTGCTTGGGTTTGGATGGATGTGCTGAGTCACAGTCCATGATGCTTTTTTTTTTTTTTTACATTCAGAAGAGTGCATAATGTCATTATCACTAAGAAGCACTGTGGCCGACTCCCAGCTTCAGTTTAGGTGCATTAAATTTAATAGACAACTGTTAAAATTGCATTTAGAGTGAATATCACGCTGTTCAGCAAGCTGCTCTCAGGGTCACAAAAAATGCTAGCATACTGGTTAACATAACGTCATTTTAACATGCTCATATGTGGGTTTAAATTGCAGATCACATTTGGACAGGCTCAGTCGTGTTATGAATAAACTTGGACCATGCAAATGTGATATACATGCATTTATGTACTCATTGCTTCACTCTTGCTTGGTGAAGTAACTTCAAATGTTGTTTGAATCTAATTTTGACCTAATGTCATATAGTTCCTTTATATTCAGTGTTCTGTAATATTTATATCCACACCTGGCAACTTACACGAGAATTAGATTGATAAAAAGCACTACAGCTTATAAGGTAAATGTGGATTTTGATTTAAAGGGGAGCTGTCAATTAAATTTCCTCTTTATGAGTTCCCTGTAGTGTCAGCATAGGTTTTCATTATTTACCTAGGGTTGTACTTAATAAAGCCTGACTATACCTGGAATTTTGATGCATTACACTGTGCAGTAGGGTTATTTTAACTCTGAACATACAGTGGGTACGACTATGATAACTGTGTTCATTAAATTTCAGGATGAAATGAAAATGATTTAAAATGTCAGTCTAACTAAAAGTCTAATTAAAAATATTTCAGTTCAAGTTGGAAATGTATAATTCAGCGGTCATGATCAATAACAATCTTATTAAAGATCTCTAATTAGGCCAAATATGGGTGACAGATAGCCTAAGGATTGAATCAGAGGTTTGCTTTTTAGCCTGTTGAATCTGTCCAACAATTTTGTGCTTCCAGACAAGCACGTTTTTAAATTTTAATTATTAAAGTATTAAATGGTACTGAAGAACCCAGACAAAAAAACAGATAAATAAAAAAGGAAAAACATAAGTAAAAAATAAACAATTAAATAGGCTACACTGTCTTGAGGGAAGGGAGTTAATTCTCAAAATAGGATACTAAACTTATAGTATGGGGCCCCACGGTGGCGCAGTGGTTAGCACTCATGCCTTACAGCAAGAGTGCTTGGTGCCGAGGGTTGCGAGTTCGA
>JAOWBC010050694.1:0-16040 GCA_028566105.1 Hypoplectrus providencianus
TATACATAATCAACACATAAGGAAGACTGCAAAAGGGGCATGATTTGTGATAATACAAAAATTCCACAAAGTTATCATTCTATGACTGACGACTGACTTTGCATAATGTTCTTCTTAACATCTGGTGCTTCTTGCATATGTTATTTTATGTACCTTGGCTATGTACATAAAGTAATGCTAAGTAATCAGCCAGTCTATATATGCACATATATTCCATAGTCCATGCTGTGAGAACACCCTGTGGCTCTGTGCAGCAACCAGGTCAGCTCAGGTCACATGTAAATCCAGACCACCGGTGTTGTGGTGACTCTGGTGCCCTCATCTGGCACTCTCTGTTCCTCACACTGTAAAAGCTTTGAGCTGAAGTGGGGCAAAACGCATGACGTTGTGTTTCTGTTCACACATAAAGAATGACAGCTCTCTATGATTAGTTTTACTGCAGTATAGTTTTATCGGAAATAACAATGAGTTGACAAATTCCAAGGACTTCTTCCAACGCTAAACTTCGACCAGACTAATATTTTAATCTCTGGCAAGTGTCCATGGCGTTAGCAAGATAATCCACTCTGAAGCCTGCACTCAGTGAAACATGACACAGTTAATAACGATTAGTCACAGGCAGACAGTTACAATGAGAGCTCAGTCTGCTGTTTCCTTTGATTTCATTTGGTTTTAGGGACAACAGGTTATTATTGCTCACATCCTCCATCCGGTCACAACCACGTGTTGCCTTTTTTTTGTCTACTCAAAAAAATTGAGAATGATTGAATTAGTATTGAGCTTTGTCATTAATTGAGTTTCCTTCCTGAACATTAGCATGCTCTATGTGAACTTTTGAAGATTTGTATTTGATAAAAACTGATGTGTAATATTTCCATTTATAATGCATGGCAGAATAAAAGAGCTGCTAACATGATTGCAGACAATGTTAGCTCCTAAAAATGTTGCAAATTAATAATATTGATTAATACAGGCTAATTCAGAGTTGGAATAAAAATAGACATTTTCTTTAGGGATTTCGTAATGTTTTTGCACCAATATAACAATGCAGTGATAATCAGAGTGATACAAGTAATAAAGTGTCAACTGTCACTTAAAAACTCACAAAAAGTCATCATGGCTGCAGCATCTTACGTAAAACAAAAACAAGCTTGAAAGCAAATGTGTACATTTAACAGAGACTGAATTTGTTCTTTCTTCTCAGTCTTCCTGGCATATGTAGACGCATTAATAAAGTTTTATAAAGGCTGCAAACACTGTTTATCTGAATGCTTTGCACTATACTTTAGCCATGAAGAGGGAATAAAAAGCAGGAAAAAAAACTCAAGCAATTGCCCCTAAATTCCTTTCAGAGGACTTGTAAGTAGCTTAGAGTAAATTAGATTTGCTGGAGTCTGTTTCCTCTAATAGATGCAGGATTGTAGTGGTGAGCACAGTGAACCCAGAGGCTGCGCTGTGAGAGCACACGGCCTCAGAGGACTCTATTAAAACATGCAATGTTAAAGAGGAAGATTGATTTGATTATTGCTTCTTTAAGAGCAGTGCTTAGTTCAAAGTAATTCACTGCAAAATTTAAAAATATAGTCAATAGTCAAGATAGTTAAATCACAAAATTACACAAAAATAAATTTAATAGATTATTTAAAAAAAAAACTGAATCATTAAATATAAATTAGATGCATAGACAGAATAAAAAAGAAAGGGTAACTGTTAAAATATAAACAAAAGTTGGATATATTTCTTCCAGACATTTCTAGATGAATTGTAACAACTTTTGATAAAGATGGCATTCCCATCAGCCCCAGCTGTATGTTTTGTTTTAATTTAGTTAGCAAAGTCTGAAAACCAGATAAATCGGCCAAGCTCGTGTTTTATTTGCTCTGGCAGATGCTTCTTGTCCTTTTTACCTATCAATGAAATATCTTGTCCTACTCGCCCTTTTCTTGCCGCTCAACTGTTTATCTGGGGCAGGTTTAACATAGCAGAGTAAGATCAAGCTTTAAAAACGGGCTGTGTCTATTTTGTTGGTTGTTAAGATGTAATTTCATAAAGGTTTCGACTTAGCCATCAGGTTCAAAGCTTGAAATTAATCCAACATTAGCGCAGTTCGTTGCTCTGATTGGTTGTGGGTCTGATAAGTTCCAGACTAACGCACATTTGTAAACTAGTCTAGCATGCTAAACTTTAGCATGCTAAAACAGTAAGAGATAAAGATATATAATAAAGAACATGGTAAACATATATGCATATTTATGTTCTTATCGTCATGCATTATGAGCAGGAACACAGGAAAATATGAAATTAGTAATAAAATAAATATTGAACTAATCAGTGTTCTGTTATTTGCCTTCTCTAATTTTTTCGTTCTGTGTGTGTTCCCGCCATCACAGTCAACTCCCGTAATATTGTTGATGTTTTATATATATATATATATATATATATATACAATGTGATATTATATTGTTTATGTCACAATTCAAATTTTCCTGAACTATGCAATGGAAAGCTTTGCTGCAATGTTTTTTTTAAGCTGACAGCATCTGACGTATAGCAAAAATGCTTTTTGAAAATATTTACTGTCATCTTCAATGCTTTTCTCATATGTATATGGCATGTTTAAATAAAAAAGGAAAGAAACTATACGTGTATAGAG
This sequence comes from Hypoplectrus providencianus, assembly GCA_028566105.1. Taxonomy (NCBI): domain Eukaryota; kingdom Metazoa; phylum Chordata; class Actinopteri; order Perciformes; family Serranidae; genus Hypoplectrus; species Hypoplectrus providencianus. The sequence goes on from JAOWBC010050694.1 coordinate 2,654, forward strand.
TTAAAATGTAACGTAACATTATTTTGTGCTAATGTTAATGTCACTGTGCAAATGTGTTTCTCACTGTGGCTTCTCTCTCTGCCCCCTCCAGCTTTCTTATGCTTCCTCTGATGTCCCGCCCACCATGCTCCTCCCAGCCAATCACTGCCCAGATTCTCAGATGGCTGTCTCTTGAAGGGACCGCCGGCGAATGCTGAGCAGGCTGGCGAGGTCGAGGTCCGCCTCATTGTCCTGTGATTGGCTGCTGGACGGGACTGAGGCTACATGGAGCCAATGTCCTACAAGCAGGATAGCAACTCATCAGAGGGAGATGAGAAAGGGTGAGACAGATTGTGTGTGTGTTGACCAAAACGTGATGGTGTGTGTGTGTGTGTGTGTGCGCGCGCGCGCGTGTGTGTGTGTGTGTGTGTGTGTGTGCGTGTGCGTGCGCACGCACACACACGCCTATGTGTCTGCGTGTTGATCTTTGATGTAAACATGAAAGGAAAGCAGAGATTAACGTTGGATTTGACTGAAGTGACGGATGAAAGAATAGCTGCGGGCATGGATGGATGGATGAATTGATGGATGTGGTTCATCAACACCAGTTCAGATCATTTGAGTACTCAGAAGCACTTCACATCACACAACTGGATATAGATTTTGTGAATTATGTACAAGTTTTGGCATAGGTATAGATGTATTTGTCAGTGACTTTATGCTTTAAGGGAAAATAGTAAAAAAAACAAGTGATTAATAACAGATGAACCTTTGTGCCGCACATAAATAGATAAAGACGAGGCTGGATGGAGGGATAGATGGGGGAGGGGTGCAGTGTATTTAGTGTATTTTTTAGGGAGGTAAAAAAGAGAAGACAGAACACTCACGCTGCCATCTGTGCTAGCTCCGTTTCTCCGGCACGTGCAGTCTCACACATACACACATGCTGCCCTCGATGCTTCATTTAATAAATTCACAGAGACTGACTTTAGGACAGATGATGAAGTGAACACCAACACTGAGCAAGTTAAATCCCACCTTACGCTAACCAAATGTTAAAGAGGACAGAAGCCCAGAGTGTTTTATTAGATACATTATTAACTCATGGAGACCCACTTTTTTTCTCTTTTAAGCAGGACATGTGATCTTTAGGGGGAGATGGAACACTGTTTACATCTCCCTGCTTTGCCAGAAATACTAGCTGCAACTTCAAGAGACAGAAGCCTACATTTGCATCCAGTCACGACTGGAACAACAAATATGTGCTGCTCCTTGTGCTATTGACGTCAATGAAGTTGTTATAGACACTAAATGTATGATGTCATTGTTAGCGTTGTTGCTAGACCGAGCGGTCCATCATTAGCTTGGACCAAGCGTTTCAAATGAGCATTGACCCAAACCTAGTGCATCCCTAAGTATTTTGACCTTAGGAAGCTTTTGTTTCTTTTTTTGACCCTTCCTTTAGCGTCACTTACAGTCTCATTGTCCTCAAACATTATGTATACATACATGGCACTCGTGCTTTCAGCAGAGGTATTGATTTTAGTGACCCTTGACCTTTGGTAGAGCCATCACCATGGATATATCCCTTTAAGTGTACACTTAGACACTGGAGCGAATGTTTTAGCAGTACTTTTGCATACTTGTGCATCCTCATGCACTGTTTTTGAGATTTACATGTCTGCATGTATATGTGCATGTTTATGCAGGTATAGGAGTGCAAGAGTGAATTTGTATCCATTGTACTTTATGTTTATATGTGTGTGCGCGTGTGTGTGTGTCTGTGGATTAGGGGAGTGGAGAGAGCCGGATTAGGAGCAGTGAGGGCAGATGGAGCCACAGAAAGCAGAGGACAGCTCAGGACGCCTCAATATGTGACATCAACAGGGGATTGTCGCTTTGTTTTTGTACGCGAGTGTGCATGTGCGCGCGCGTGTGTGTGTGCGCGCATCTCTCACAGTGTCATTGAGCATACACGTGTTCTTGTGAGCGCAGCCTCATGCCCTGACCCCTCCCCTCTGTGATTTCTGAGTCACGGTGCATTCTGAATACACACACACACACATTCACACAGAGATGTTGCAAAACTTCGCATAGCCTGGAGTAGAGTATGCTGAAATAGAAATGGGTGCATGTGTGTGTGTGTGTCAGTGAGTGCAGTGTGAATCCTCTGATTATTCTAGGAGACAGTTGGCTTTCACCATTGCAATTCAATTAACATCTAAATAGAAGGATAGTAACTGTGTGTGGGGGTGTGTATTTTATGGTTGAAGGGCTATTTTGTGCTTAATTTAAATAAGGCTTTGGTTTGGGGGCAACACTATATTGTTTAAAATAGCACTTTTTTTTTAATTCATGTGGATGATTTTATTCTTTTGCCAAAATGGAATTAAGAAGCATTTCCTGCCACTAGGAGTCTCACAATCAAAACAATAAAAAAAAAATCAGATAGAGTAATGCCATCATTACAGTCACTTTCCTGATAGAGTCCCTTCAGGGCTCACCGTTTAGTAGGGTTTATTTTCCGGCCGTTGAATTTTACGTAGTTTCGCTTCCTCTCCAAAACATTGGGAACATACTGATAAAAAATGGTAAAGACCCTGAATACAGTTTCTTCAGTAAAAACATTAACAATAAGCAGTTGTGCATTACAAGTATGTATATCACCATATAGGCCCTAGTTGCATTTGATGTTTGTTCATCTTGTTTCTTGGATAACTTTAATCCAGAGGGATGATAATTTAAGTCCTGCATTGGCTTCCAACATCTTGAAAGTGTATAACATGTGGCTTGAAACTACACACTTCTGCCAGGTGTCACATCCTTAATTTTCTACACTCTTATTTTTCATGGGTTTCCAAATACTTCAAGTCCCAACTTAAAACCTTCAAGTTGATAAGTTTAGATTTATAAAATTTGAACTTGGAGATTCTGACTACTACCATTTGCATCACATGATCATTTCACTTCAGAGGACTCCCAAGTTGGCAAGACATTTCCACAGATGAAAAACAACCTTGAATGCAGCCTACAGCATTTTGTGTTGACCATTTCAGATGAAAAGAGCTCTTGTCCTACAGATCACAAAGGTCCTGAGTCCATTTCTGTTACAGAGCCAAAACACATTATTCTCCTGAGCATCTATGGTGGCAATTGCCCTGTGCTCTTGTGCTAAAGGCAGTCAGATCCTGGTAAAGGGCATCCACGTGAGGGTTGTTACAGCCATAGAAACCTTGCATTGTATTATTCTTTTCAACTCCTCTTTATACATTGAACTTGAATATAAAGTCAGATTTGGCCCTAATTAAACAGTCCATGGTGCATGCTCTAAAGTGGTGTAGTGGTTAGCACAGCAAGAGGGTTGCCAGTTTGACTTCGACCACCAACTCTTCAGTGTGGAGTTTGCATGTTTCCCATGTGTCGGCTTGAGTTTTCTCTTGTTCCTCCAGCTCCCTCCTAAAGTCCTTAAACATGCAGCTGTGGTTCAAGTGGTAACTCTTGCCTGTACATGTGAATGAGAGCGTGAATGTCTGTCTCTATGTGTCAGCCTTGTGATAGACTAGCATACCCTGCCTCTCGCCCAGTGTCAGCTGGGATTGGCAGCAGCCCCCCTCAACCTGGGTTCAGATAAGCTGTCAAGGGTAATGAATGACTGAATGAATGTTCTAAAGTGTATGGCGCAATGATTGTGGTGTTGTAACTCCAAAATGGTTTGTTAAATGGCCCATAACCGGGGCGCAGAGTAAGGCACATGGGGAAAACATTTTATTTCTCAACCTCTCAACCTACTTTGCTATTAAAATAGTCATTTTTGCATTAAAAAATTAAAAAAAAAATGCAGAAGCGCGTGGAAACTCTCCATCTTTTCGCATTTGTCCCATCAACAACTCCATTCGACTGGATATGAGCAAATAGTGGGAGAATACTGCGCCACTGACTTTAGACCAGGTTTTTATTTGTCATCGTGCAATTTCTTTGTTCTGCCTCGGGATAGCAATCTGCCAACAATGCAACTTTTTTACTTCAATTTAAGACCAAAACCCCCATCTGAACATGACCATTAGTTTAGTGTTGGATGTAAAAGGACAACTGCATCAGCCTGAAACTAGCAATGGCAGCTTTGTTATGGTTTAAGGTAGGGCCCCAGTGTTAGTGTGTGTTTGCAATGGAATAAAGATCTTATTCTTTAAGACTGTACTTCCTCTTTTACGACTGAAAAATATCTGTTTGAATGTGAGGACGATAGCAGGAACAGAATGGGCCTGTAGGTAAAATGCACTATTTTAAAACAAAGCTTGCGTTATTCCTTCTCAATGAGCCATTCATCTTCTCCTATTGAGTCCTCGTCCCCAGGTAACCCCTCTGTACATTGAGTTTAGTAGCTTGAGCAGCACAAGCAAACACAACAGCAGCTGTGTATAAATTCTCAAGCCTCTTGGCCATTTGACCTGTAAGTGTGTAACAATTAATGAAGTAGTGAGGGATTGTTGTACCAAGGCGTGAATAAATCTATGTTAAATGTTTTCTGATGTTTACCACAACATTGTACGACAAAGAATGTGTTTGTCTTTACTGATTTTCAAAGCAGATTTGTTTTTGGAAATTGGTAATAGCCTTTGAGTACCTCAAGTATTTGTATAATTCAGTAAGCTATTTTAAATGCTTGTGGACAAATGTGTCTTTCAAATAGGAAGTTTAAGTTAGTGTTCTTTTGGTCTTAATTTGCTGCAGCACTATAAAATGAAAGCATTATATGGTAAATGCTGATGCCCTTCTAAATGAGGTCTTTAGTTTTAACAGCTATTTATTGTGAAATACTGATTCACCATTTCCTTTTTTAACCTTGGACTCATGATAGACAGAAAACAGTGTGGCTCCAAATGATGTCACCAGTTCAAGGTGGCAGCGGCCTTATGCAAGATAATTTGGCTTCATTTTTGTACAGTGGCAGGAACTGGAGAAGTGTTGTCTATTTGTTATACAGTCTGTGGGTCACAGCAAGGAAGACACAGGAGGACGTTTAAAAGACCAGTGAAACCTGATCCAAGTCCTCTTGAGTGGTGGAGAAAAATGTATACTGTAAATCCCACTGGTTACAGCTGAGTTTATCCTCTCTATGGCTTGATGACCAAGAGTAGGCCTTTTAGACTTGAAGATCTTGTTGCCTTGGCCATTTTTTTCTTTCAACCAAGTTAGCTATATGGTCCATGATAGGTTCTAGCAACAGCTGGGATAAGTAGCTAGGCCCAGTGGTATCCATCTGCAGCTGGCAACTGTGGCATGGTAATTTGCTTGACCACAATGCCCCAGTCTGTTCCAAGCTTGGGGTTATTCTCCATGAAGCTTCAAAAAGAAACCCAAATGGTATTTGGGACAGCCATATGCAAGTGACAGCTAACGTAGCCTCAAGCAACTGCGAGGAGCCGGCTATACAGGACCAATAAGCTCAGTTTTCAGTTCAGCTTTACATCCCGGATTGTTTCCCCATTTTTAAACTTCAGACCCAACCATCACTGATTCAAGTCACATGAGGGAAATTATCAGATTTTGCACAGCTGATTTCTAATGCCCCTACAGGGACAATTAAGGCACGCTGCATCCAAGCTAACCCTTGGAATCATGTGACCGCAGAATGACATAGCATTGTAATGATTGCTGGCAGGAGATCTCCTCAATTACATGAATGTGATTTCATTTGAGCACAACAGTAGTTCCTCACATGAGACCTTGTGTGCTCTTCAAACCAAATCAAGTGATCTTTTTATCCTCTGTTTGAAGCAATGATTATGAGGAAGGCCACAGTGCCACCACAAAGCTCACTGTCACCAACACAGTTGTTGACTTGATCTCCAGCAGCAGCAGGGTCAGCCTGTAGGGCAGACGTAAAGAGATCTGTCGCAGCGGTGCCAGCCACATAACCTCTCCCTTAACATCAGTAAGACCAAGCAGGTGGTGGAGGATTACAGGCGGGCATTCCTCTATTAACAGAGGCAGAAAGAGAAAGTCAGCTCTTTTCAGTTGCTCAGTGTCGACACGACAGAGAACCTGTCATGGGATCTACATCCAGGAACTGTGGTTAAGATGACACAGCTGTGAGTTTATCATCTAAGACCACTCAGGAAGTTTGGCTCTGAACAACTAAGTATGAGGAAGTTCTGCAGCACTTGAGAACATACTTTTTAGGAAAGCACCAAAGCCCAAAAGCCCTTTGCACAGAAGTCAAATGGTGCCGACTGTCATCTGCTCAAACATCCACCGTAGAAATATGACAACATCATGTAAGCCATTTCAGCCCAGTCACTCCACTCCCGGAATGCAGAGTAGTCTGAAAATAATCACTGAAGAAGATTTTTCATTTTCCAACCCTGGCCATTGACAGATTAGGGCAATGTTGAAAGGCTGAAAGGATGGGAGGGAAGTGTCAGTCAGGTTTAATCATCATCAACCTTGTCGGCAGAATGACTGTGGGAATTATACATTTATGCAAACCACAGATACGCTGCATCTCTACATTTCTGAGCCACAAATACATTAAATGTGAATGTTGCTGATCGGCTGCAATCCATTCTCTTTGTGGCACAGGTCAACTGTTGCTATTACACGCAATGACAGCAACACTTTGTAAACATCACAATTGCTTTTTAAAACTCCTTAAAAACTGTTTCAGCACCAGAACTACTTGGTTAAGGCAAAAAAAATAACCACACACTTATTCCTGACAAATTGTCTCATGGGATTTAATGTCTTGGGTTTGAGTCATTGGTTTGCAGAAACATAAAATGCCAAATAAAATTTCTGATTGTTGAGAACAGCAAAGGGGGCATGCTTCACTGATCCCCTGCTAATGCTGTGCTCTATCTGTAAAGTCAGGGTCTCTCCATGAGTCATTATGAAAACAAATAAAAAATCTGTCAGTTACCCAAGGGGGACTCCAGCAATTCAGGCATGGACCTCTAAGTGATGGTCAAGATTCCCTGACCAAGCTAAGATATCAAAAAGATCAGGCAGTACAAGCTGCTCCAAGGGTATGAAATGGTGCACCATTGCTGTGTCCTAAGGGGATGTTTGTTATGGTTCCAACAGATTTGCACATGAAAATTTAGCATTCCAAAAATTAGTTTGGGAACGCTAACATGATTTTCACTGTTGAATGTTTAGAAGATAAGCCACTAATGAAAATGTATCAATTTACTTAGGTTATTATCTGTGCTCATGTTCACTCCTTTTCATGGTGCAGGGCCATGTTGCAACCCAGATAACAGCTATAGGGACATTCTGAGCCATCTCATTTCTGTATGTCTCTGCTTTAATTCTGTCATTGGTCATGCTTCAATGAATGCAATATCCAACAATACCCATAATACAGCTTGATAGTATCTATCATTTGGAGGATGACATCCTAACAAAAATAAGACCATATTTAATTCCGGATTCAATTATTATAGTATTATTAAGTATTTATTGCGCAAGCAGTAAAAATTATGTCAAATACTTGTAAATAACATTGTCATCCATTCTATCTGGCTCTTTTTTATGGACCTGCTTCTCTGGACACTGTGTAACATGAATGTGCCAGCACTTATTGTGACATAACACCATCTGTATGTGTGTGTATGTGTTAGTGTAATGACCAGAGGTGATTTTTACAACAATGACAAGTTTTTTACAGCCACAGAGGCTTTCAAACGTTTACTCATGACCACACATGGCAGGCTGCATTAGTGCATGACATCTCAACATGTAGCCAACCGCGCTACCTAGTGTCTAACAATGGGCCGTGATTGGCAGGTTACTAAACCACTGCTCCATCACTCTCAATAAGAGCATCCTTTCTAAGTGTACCCAGCCATCTAAATGTATAGGCAGCTTTCTTTTAAACAGCAACAAACAACAGCAGCATTTTCAAAGCAGCCCCCCCCCCTTCAGTCAGAAAGTCATCTGACAGCTGACGCTAGGGAATTCACCTTGAGGTGTTACTAAAACTGTTAGTCCTTTGTTGAGGCCTAATGACACAAGAGTGACATTGTCAGTAAGAGGGAGGAGACATGAGTCAAGCAGGGAGAGGGAAGGATAGGCGAGGTAAGAAAAAGATAAGATTAATCCAAAATTAAACAAGTTGTGTCTTCAATTTTGAGTAAAAAACAGTAATGGAAAGGGAAAAAAAGAATGAGCATTAGAGAGGAGAAAATAAAGGAGAATTACAAATGACAAGTTTGAGTTTTCACGTTGTTTACGATTTCTCCAATGATTTTTTTTTCTCGTAAATATTGTCTCTGGACCATGATTGCCAACTGATGCTTTCATTCTCTCTACCCTGTTATATTCAGCTACAAATAAACATTTAATCTTCAAGTTTTTTTGCCTTGGTGTTTCAAGCAAATCTTTTTTAACAATATATTGCATTTATTGTAATTCTTTTGCTGGACATCTTTCTTTATTCAGGTTATTTTAGTCATAGCAACAATACCATACGGCTTCATACGATATACCTCAGTTGCGGAGAAAACCGGTCCATATGTAATCAAGCAAAAATAAAAAAAAGTAATTGACAGGCCTTGATCTTAAAATATATTATATATATTAGATGCCCCTAATTTAGATAACTAGTGGCATGGCTCTGTATAGGCTAATTTTGGGCAGTTGGTCCATCCACCACTTTGTTCAAAGAAAATTCACAAGAATCGTTTCAATACTGTTTGAGATTTATAAAATTCACGGTCTCCAAAGGATTATGTCCACTGAGATTATCACTGAATACTTGACTTTATAGTTATTGCTAACTTAAAGCTTACATTTGTGGTTTCAAGTAAAAACTCTAAACCTGAAACTGTCATGTTCAGTCACCTTAAGCTCGTCTACATTGCTATGGACGATGATAATTGTGTTAGTAATACAACACATAAGACGCTCTTGTTGGGCTTTGTTGTCTGTTTGTTGCAAGCTAAAGCTAGCCCTAGCACGGACTATCTGGTATCAATCACATTGCAGTTCAACAAATAAGTTAGCATGAATGATACACATTTAAGTTGGGCTTGTCAGGATAATACCGCCCTCAGACCCTGATATAAACAGCTCATGGTTCAAAACCAGAAAAGAGTTGTTGCAACTTTGGTCCCAGTTTTGCTGGCCAAGTAGTTATTGAGGCTGTTGAAACATTAATAGTTGGTTGGAGATTAGACACCAGCTCAAGTAGAGCCCTTGAACTGCCTTGGTTGAAAACTGCCTTGGTGTATTTACACCTTAAAATTCACTATGGCAGTGTTTTTCTGGTAGTGATTCACACCATTGTTGATAGTCAGTTCAGTTCACCATTGGCCAAAGCCTTGGTGAGATCTTTTGTTAGGTTCAAGTGGTTCTGTGTCATTTGAATCACCTCATGAAATGAATGGAGAATTGTGCAGATGAGAGGGTTTAGGCACACAAGACTCAAGTGCAGCGTTTTCCAGTTCTGACTGTTAGCTTTACTTAAATATTACCAATGTAGCACATATTCCAAAAAATCTTCATTTTGGGGTCCAACTTGTACTGTGTGCTGCCTGTGGGTTTGTGTTAGATAGCCTCTGACAACAAATGGTTGTCAGAGGCAACCTGGCAACTGTTCCTGGCAAGCCATGTCAGCCATTATACTACATGTAATTTAAAGCCCCTTCAGTGTTCAGTGCATCTCTGCCTTTCTTACCATATCGCTTTTTCATTGCTAGTCACGACCCGGGCTATTATTGAAACACTAGTATCTGAAAATTTACAGTATTTGGGGTGTTTAACATGCTGTGCAGCTTGTTTACCTGAATTGAACCCTGCTAGAGTTAAACAGAGCGATAGCTAGCTTCACAGTCATGTCATTGTCTCCAAATCAATAGCATTTTTTGACGATGAGCCACTGAAGAACTACACTCATTGGTGGAAATAACTGCAAAAAGCTCTAAAAGGAGGGTTTGCCCATGTCCGTGTTGTTAAGGTGACTTCAAGCCAGAACATCAATGAAGAACAGTGAATGACTTCTTCATAGCTGTCAGGACTTGTTTACACATGTTAATTGATTCTATAAAGCACACTCACTTCACAGTGAAGCTTTTGTGGACACCACTGCATCTTCCAGCGGACGGTTCAGCTGATGCCCTCCAGACGGAGCATTAAACCGGCTCCTGTATTTGCATTTCTTGCAGCAACAGTATCATGTGCTTCCAGGGTCTTCTATGTAAAGCTTTGTTGCAGCATCCTTTGCCAGAGTTTATTAAAAACACTGTTCATACGAATTTATAATGCAACTGTAACTGTTGCCTTTACTAAAATCGATTATATTTTTTCTTGTAGAGAAAAGAGATCATTGTGCACAATAATTCAATTGATGGCATATCAAGCATCTCTGTGTCCTCATAAGACTTCACTCAGCTGTACTAGGGAAACAGCATCAGCCTGCTGTTACGTAATCAAGTTAGCATTAAAGCTTAAGTGAGTTTGGATGGGGAGAGGCATTTTTGTTTTTTGCCTTGTTTTCTCCTGGGGATAAAACGAAAAGGGCAAAGTATAGGGAACACAATTAAAGTGAGATTGTAATTAAAAAAAATACGCCACGTGACCGACATAGAGATTGAAGAGTAGAGAAAGAAATCCGGTTGTGAGGAGAACGATAGAATAAATAGAAAACAAAAGCAGGGATTTAAAGTGATAGAGAGTGAGAGGGGTTGTACAAGGTGTATTGTGGTGACAGCTACTGTGTCACCAGGGGAGGAACTACACATGCACACACAGACAGACAGAGAGGGAGACGGGGTGAGCTGGGGAGGCTGGACCGGAGCAACTAGAGGGGAGGGAGAGAAAGAAGGAGCAGGGGGAGGGACATAAACAGAGTAGCCGTCCCTCCTAGCAGCCAGTCTGAGGCAGAGAGCCACTATTGCCTCAGATATCTCAGCTGACAGCTACAGCTCCAGGCTGTGCTCCACTCCATAGTACTTCACTGGGATGGACTTGAGTGCTCGGGTCACTGGAAGGTTGGTTCATCGTGGCGGTAGCAGAGGATTTAAGGACCTCCTCTTAGAAGTTTACAGATCAACAAAAGCTGCCGTTAGCCACGCATACCCCGACTTCTGCTTTTGAAGAAGTGGAACTATTGCGAACAAGGGAGCAACAACAGTGTGTCTTCATATTAACAAGGCTGACTAAGACACAACTACTGAGTAAAGTCGACTGCTGGGAAGCTGAAGCAGCAGGAAAGCTGCAGAGTTACATTCTCTTCTTCGTGCAAATTTAGCACCATGCATATCTTACAGCCCTACTGCATCAACAGGTTGGTGTGTTTTGTGTGAAAATACACTATTTCTGTGCTGTGTTGAAAGTGGGTGTGTGCAGCCACTAGTATCCATGTCCCGTAGTGCATGTTTACACCAGATAAAGTAAGAAACGTCTGTTTGTGGAGTTAAGGAATCCTGCCTTGTTAGTTTATACTGCGGTCCTTGCTGAAAAGTGTATCAGTCCCCAAATAATCTGTAATTTATTAGTGTGACTAGAATGCTTTAATATAATATGAAGTATTTATGTTGGTGTCGTTTTATATTTGTTTTTTTTGTGTTTGTGATTTTTGTTTATTTATTTAGCACAGAAATATTTCTGAAAATGAAAATGGAGTAGGAAGGTACGGAGTCTGACGATCAGCCGATGTAAATCTGCCCTTTTCTTCTTTATTATTTCATTCCTTCTTTCTCAGGGAATGTGGCATGTACAGTTAGTGCTGGACGAAGGCATCAGCCTGCTTACATCATGGTCAGATAAAAATAAAAATAAGACTATTTGTGTTTTAAAATAAGATCATTCTTTATTGATCCCCATTGGGGAGATTAAGGCGTATCAGCAGCACAAGTACAGAGTAAACAGATTAAGAGAATAAATATAGAACTTACAATTATATACAATAAAGATTAAAAAAAAAAAATAGAATAGAAATAAAATGAAATAAAAATATTAACTAGAAGATATAAACAAACGCACATCCACTAGTGGTATGGCAAAACTAGTACAGCAAAAATTAGTATTGCAATAAATGGTATTGAATCAAAATGTTGTACAGTGTATGTATAATAATTTAATTACAGTCCAGAGCAGGAGAAAGTGAGTGTGTGCGTTTGTGTGGGGAGTGTTAGGCCTTTAAGATTATTATAAAGACTTTAATGTATTTGTCAAACGAAATCTAAAGTTTTTAACAAACCACAACATTTTCCCTTTTTTCTGATGCCTTTAACACTGATTACTACCTCATCATTTCCTAATGCAATGAAATGTTCAGGAAATAGGACTGATCTAGGATGTAACTTGACATCGGGTGGTATTTTCAGTCCACGCTGCTCAGTGAATCCTCTGGCTCGGCTTTTAGCCAGACAGCTAATGTTTTTCTAGCAAGAATCAGAGTCAATAACACTGCATACGGCTGACATCTATAAATGTTATTTGACTGTAATTTAAACAGAGCAAATCAATAGCCTTTATAAAGAGACACTGAGGCATCACACATTGTTGGAAATAACTGCAAAAAGTTATAAAAAGAGGGTTTGCCCATGTCCCTGTTGTTAAGGTTACTTCCAGCCAGCACATTAATGAAGAACAGTGAATGACTACTTCATAGGTGTCAGGACTTTTTTACACTTGTTAATTGATTCTATAAAGCATGATAACTTAACAGTGAAGCTTCTGTGGACACCACAGCATCTTCCTGCTGACGGTTCAGCTGATGCCCTCCAGACGGAGCATTAAACCGGCTCCTGTATCTGCATTTCTTGCAGCAACAGTATCATGTGCTTCCAGGGTCTTCTATGTATGTATAAGTGTTTTGTGGATTTGTATGTAATCATTCAAAGCTTTGTAGCAATATCTCATGCTGTTTTGGACAACCAATTGTGCACTGAGGTTATGCACAGTCGATTTAAAGTTTCATTACGCAAAGTTTTATTATCTATTGTTACTTGATTAAATAATATGAAAGTTGTTTAGTTTGGATGTTAATGGTGGTGTCTTTTTTTTACCCTCAATAAAAATCAAAATGACTTGTCAGCAAAGTAATGACACTAATCTTCGCTAAATTAGTTGCTAATAAACAGTCCTGGCTACAGTTGCCATATCGAGCTACAAAATCAGCAGCCGCTGGCTAGTAATGAAAGGATTGTGTTTGTCTATTTTCTGAATTAAAGGACCCAAAGTATTAAAGATTACTATGATTTCAGTGTTAATAAACCGATTGTGCACCAATGTGTAACCGTTAACTTAGCCAAGATAGCAACCAGCTGTAAACTAAAAGTGAAGCTTTTAGTTTACAGCTAAACAACAAAGTTTCTAATGATGAAAATGTTTATTTTTGTTTGCTGACACATAATGAGGTTTTGATTTCATATGTTGTGTTTGCAGCTCGTTCTTTTAGCAG